>JAKSZP010013301.1:0-159471 GCA_022478985.1 Massospora cicadina | reverse complement strand
GGCGGCAGCTCTTTCCACAAGGTGGAGGCAGTCCTCTAGAGAGGCTTGAAGGGCCGTCTGTGTTTCCAACAGGTCTATAAGCCAGATAGACAGGTTCTTTGGCAGGTCTGCTATCACCTGGGCAATCTGGAGGGATGCGGCCATTGTACCCCCAGAGGCCTCTGTAAGGTAGGCCTGTAATATAACGCGGGAGAAGGTTCCATGCATTAAACTCAACTCCTCCAGGGTCAATGCTTGTCTAAACTTGGATGTGGTGTCAATGTGTTGGACATAAGTGATGAAATTCCCTCTGGACAGGAGGAGGCGAGCGGCTTCCCTCAGAAGGAACAGGATGGAAAAGATGACCATCAGGAGAGTGGTAGTATGCTCATACTAGGCAGGTAGGGCTCTCTCATATGGTCTCCCCATCTCATCCCATAAAAGGGAGATTAGGTTGAATGAACTTCATCTAATGTGATGAACGGGGTCTCTCCACATTGCCACAAAGCAGTTGTGCAAGAGGGCCCATGTGAGGGCCCAAAAACATGAGAGGGCTGCAGTGGTTAAGTCCCTCATTTGTTGGCTTGATGAGCGGTTCAGGTATCCTTGGAACACAGTGAGGATGATGCTCACGCTGAGGAGGACAGTCTGTCCCCCAGAGAGAGCGTACAGAGAGGCGACTGCTCTGTCAAAATCCAAGGATTGGTCCATCTTCTTCGGTCAAAATCCCTGGTTTTTTATAAAAATGTCAATAAATGATTTCAAAATGCAAAATTTTTCGATTTTAAAGTTTTTTTATTTGTATATATTAGAAGACAAAGTTGCCTTAAACACCTTCCCTTGGTTGTTTTTATATTATGGAATGAGGAATATGGGGGAATTGTACCCCGTGGAGTCTGCGGGTGGTGGGCTATTCACAGGCCTATTTTGAGAATCTTGGCCTCTGATATTCCCATCTAGGCCCATTATAGACTATTTGTTGAGTACCCGTGGCATTATGAAAACTTTTCCACATTCATTTTCATTCGTTAGGGATGAATAAGAGCTCATGTTGACCTTATCACCAAAATTCCCATTTTTGGGATAATTAGGCCTGGCAGCCCCTGATTCATTGGGCTGCCCTTCACCGTGGCTCTTGATACTTTCAACGAGTGGCAGATTCAGCTTGGCAGCTCCTTTTTCACTGAGCTGCCCAATGCTGTGATTCTTGCCATTTCCATTTTTGGCATAATTTGGCTTGGCAGCCCCTGATTTGCTGGGCTACTCTTTGCCGTTGCCAATATCTATGCTTGGGTCCTCAGAATTTGGGTTAACGGCCACTGATTGGCCCAGTCGCCATTTACGTCGATCTTTGTCACCTTTGCCCTGAGGTTTCGTTGATTTTATGGCATCTGATTTGACAGAATGCCATTTTCAAGGGTTGTTGCCCTTGAGCCCTATGCTTATATCTATATTGTTTACAATACTACTAGCCATGATCCCTTCCTTGGGGGGGTCAGGGCTATGTGGCGGTCAGGCAGCGCCTTGACCATCACATGCCCCTCACCCCTGAAAGCCTGTAGCTGGGAAGCATGAATTACCGGATGGGCTCTGGAACCTACTGGCAAACTCAACTCAAAGGCTACCCAATTAATGGCTCAGATGATCTGGTAGGGGCCCAAAAACTTTAGAACCAGCTTATGACTCTTAACTGGGATGGCATAGTTCTTAGCCGCCACCAATACTCAGTCCCCAGGCTCAAACATCAGATCCAGCGCCCTTTGATGATCCTCCTGTCACTTCTGCCAAGATATCGCCTGCTAAAATTCCCCTGTAGTTTCTTCCTGATATCTGACATGGTATGTAACCTCTCATCTGCCCCCTGACATATGCCGCCCACAGACCCCTGTATAATCTAGAGTTGAGCCCATGATTTGCGTAAAAAAGGCAACATACCTGATGAGGTTTGAGAGTAGTTGTTGTAGGCAAACTGGGCCATCTGGACCCACAAAACTCAGTCATCCTGTTGATTGGACATGTAACACTGAAGATACTGTTAGAGTATCTGGTTCAACCTTTCCATTTGTCCATTGGATTGTGGATGGTACGCTGAGGATCGACCTGGCCTGATTTCCAAATTAACCAGTAGACTTGACCAGAATTGTGAAACAAATTGTAGGCCCCAGTCCAAGATGATCTCCTCAGGTACTCCATGTTGGGAGAACACTTCATCAATGAAAACCCTTGCCGCATCTTTCGCCAAAAAACTCCCAGTACATGGGAAGAACTCAGCATAATTGGTAAGTCTATCTATGACCACAATAACCGTGTCCTTCCCCTGCACCTTTGGAAGTACACTATGAAATTGAAACTAATCGACCTCCAAGGGGTTTGCAGTATTGGCAGAAGATTCAACTTACCCGATGGTGGTTTTCTCAATGGCTTTGACTTTGGACACACCAAACACTCCCTCACATACTTCTGGACATCCTTACTAAGACCCAGCCATGAATACTCCTGCTGCACCAATTCCATCATCTTCCCTACTCCCGGGTGACCCACCAGAGGATGGTCATGAGAAGTCAAGATTACCTTCCATTGCAATGATGGGTTACACACCCATACATGTGACTTGTAGTATAACACCCCAACCCTCTTTATGAAATCCATATAATACCGGTGTGGCTGACCCTCCATCATCTCAGCTTTCAGCCTTCAGGCAAATTCCGCGCTCCTCTGCTTCCAGAGAACTTCCTCCCCCAACACACTCCCCCTATCTTCAATCATCATGAATTGGTCTGGTTGGAACATTGTAGCTGTGTTAAACTCTTCCAATTCCTCCTTCTCATACACAAAAGCCCCATATCAACTCAACCAATCCACCAGGACATTCGAAGCTCCAGGCCTGTACTCCACCCAGAAATTATAGCAGACCAGCTCTACATGCCATCTGGCTTATCGCTGGTTCATCTTCCTGGGTTTACGATAATACTCCAAGGCTTTGTGATCTGTCCAGATAATAAAAGGATGCCGGGCATAGAGCAGGTGATGTTTCCATTCACGCAAGGCCGCCATCACTGCCAACAGTTTCTTATCATATATTGGGTAGTTTGTTTCCGCAAGGAGCAACTTGCGGATGAAGTAACATATGGGATGCTCCAACCCGTCTTCCCCTTCCTGAAGCAATACCGCTCCCACAGCATAATTTAAAGCATCCATCTCAACCATGAAGGTTTTCACCAGATCTGGATGGGCCAGCACAAGTGTGGTAAGTAACTTACCCTTTAGTAATTCAAATGCCCGTGCTTCCTCCTTTCCCCAAATGAATGGAACGTCTTGGGTCAAGTGTGTGAGTGGTAAGGCCGTCTGGGAAAGATTCTTCACAAACTGATGAAGGAAATTCAATGTTATCAGAAAACTTTGCACCCCAATCTGATCCATGGGGGCTTTCCATGTCCAAACCGCCTGAAGCTTATTCAGACACACCCCCAATCCATTCTGGAATACCATGTTGCCGAGATTTGTTACCAAACTTCAGTTGAACTTGCACTTGGAGGGCTTTAACCTTAAACCCAATTGGCTGATCACCCAAAGCTTCATGGACATCTTGTACATGCTCCTCCTGGGACCGCAAGAATACTAGAATATTGTCCATATAAGCGACACAGCATTGGCCGATCATCCCCCCAAGGACATGGTCAATCATCCACTGGAACACCACCGGAGCATTTCTCAGCCCAAATGGCATTACACAATATTGGTACACCCCTAGGTGGCACTTAACGCGGTGTAATACTAATTCTCCAGTATCACCAGAATCTGATTAAACTCATCCGCAAGGTCAAGCTTCATAAACATCATGCTCCAGTAACCATCAGACTAATGTCTTCCAACAGGGGCATTGGATACGGATCTGGCTTTGTGACTGCATTTAAGCGTCGGAAATCCACACATGGGTGCAAATCGCCACTCGCCTTTGGTACTAGAAACACAGGAGATACCACCGGTGACATGGAAGGTTTAATTAAACCTTTATTTAACATAGACTCCACATGGCCCTCCAATGCTTCTCTGGCCCATTCATTAAGAGCATAGACTGGGCATCCCTGGGATGCTCTGATCCCTCCTTGAACTGAAATAAAAATGCAAAGAGCTCGCAGGGGAAAAAGGTGAACTTCTGATGGGACCAAATACATCAACGAAATTTCTATATTCAGGTGGTAGCTCTACCTCCTGCATCCCTCCTAAGTTCCTGCACCTGCTCGGGACATTGCCTCCAACCTCCATCTTCCACAAAAATGATGTCCAATCTGGGGTGACAAGGTAATCGTCTTATGCAACATATCAATTTATAGCTGGAAGCGATGCCACCATCGCATCCCCAACCCCATGGGGTGGGCCAGATTCTGGATTGCATAGAAACCTCCTTCAACCAAAAGGGGTTCTGCCGATGACAATCAAAAGCTCCAGAACCCACGATGGGACTCTTCTTGACACATCAGTGAACACTACCTCAGGACCCCTCCTCATCTCCAACTTCAAACGCTATGCTAAGGCGAACTCCATATAATTTTCCTCAGCCAATGTATCCACCAGGGCCAGCATCTTCTCTATCCAACCATACAAGTATAACTCCACCGGAATAAATAACCTAGGATAAAGCAAAGAAGAAGGTTTAATTTTAGAAGCATTCTTAAATTGCAAATTTGCAGGTAAGGTAGGTCAGGGACTATAGCTCCGCCCAGGTCCCTGACCTGTTCTCCTCAACTCCTCACCACTACCCTGGCGGGATCCCCATGGATATTCACAAAGTTTTGAGGAGAACCCCGCCAGCCTCCTCATCCTCTTATGGATACAACGGGTGACTGGACCCTTCCTGGGGACATTGAATCCTCTTGCCAATTATGCATCAACGTCAATTGCTTCACCACTTGCATCGCCAAAGCAATTTCCTCTGCCAACAAACCTTGATCTTTAGCAGCCGCCATGGTGGCCAACATGTCTGCTTGCATCCCTTGTCTGAACATTCTCGATGATTGAAAATCCAAGACTCTTGCTGCTTTCACCAATGGGTATAAAATCCGCCTGTATTCTTCCACTGATCCTCAGCCCTGACCTACTGTCAACAAAGCTGACCACGCCTCATCCTGGTCCTCATCCAGAAAGGCCACCCAGTCAATATAGTCCACATATTTTTCCATGGATCTGGGAAGGCGTCCTTGCTCTTCAACCAACTCTTGCACCTACCCATAAAGTTCTGGGGGTAGTGCCTCCACAATTTGCGCGATCTGCAACAAGAAAGGGGTCTCCCCACCTGTTTCTTGAGCCAACCGCGCTTGGAAATGAATCCGCGACACCACTTGGTGGATCTTCTCCAAAGCTTCCATGGGCAAAGCAGCCCGACCTTTTGGGGATGTAGGTCCCCCTTGGCATTCCTCCATCTAATGGGTCTCAAACCACACACTCAAATAAACTCTCTTATCACAAAAATGTTTGAGAGAAGCTCACCATCACCACCGTCAACACATGGCGGTACCATTCCTCCCCACCTGGGACCACCTCCTCTTCTTGGGGGCCCCACAAAACCAACAAGAAAGTATTAGAGTTGCGTCTAATGTAACGGGCGGGTTCATGCCAATATGCAACAAATGAATTGGGCAGTAAAAGCCATGTTACTAAACTTACTAGGTACAGGCCAGCAGAGGCCCATCCCTGAACCTGACTTCCATATCTCGTCATTGCCACATATTTTTGTACCACTGTCATCACAACGCTGCACATCAGCAGCATAGTCTGGGACCAGGAAAGGGATGAGAATGATGCCAACGCCACACTGAGCTCACTGGTTGAGCTCATAGTTTCAATCCGATCTGCCTGTATTCTTTATAAATAAAATTAATGTTTCCAAGCTAGCAAATATTCCTTATTTCAAATTCCGTTTTTCCTCATAGATGAAACAACTGCCCTTCAGGTCTGCGATGTCTTCCCCTAAATAGTGCACTGCGAATATGGAATAAGCTTTCCTTTTGATTAAACTCTTCTGAGCCCTGATCACCACATCATTAGTGAAGATTTGCCATCCCATCTGACCACCATCCATGCCCCAAGTAAGCCCATTGTCATTTCACGGATGAGATTTGGGTTCAGGATGATGATTTTACCCAGTTCTGAACTTTATGAGTTCAATGCCCGTTGGATCAGGCCACATTCAGATCGAACTCCACCAATCAGAACCAATGTATGGATCAGGCGCCTCCTGATCCGTTACATAAACCAGCAACAACATTTTCTAATGGTCTGAAGCCATTGACAAGTTTTGCCAAGGATACTACATTAGACGCTTTATTTTTCAAAGGTACATTCCCGTCAGGCTTTGTTGCTGAGGGTTTGGGACTCTCAGGCCTTGATGCTGAAAGCTTGTAGCCATCAACTTTATTCAAATCTTTTCCCCAATGAGTTTGTCAACTTCTCAATAGCTTGAAACAAGTCCCCTTAACTTTTAGTATTAACTCGTTGAAGTTAATACTGGGATGGGTGTCAGGGTCATTAAAGGATAAGCTTTTACCCATTGCTTGTCACCACATGGGCAATGTTGCCCTGGGAGACAAGAGGGGCAGCTGGCCTACTAGGAACCATTTTTGATGGGAACGGGAATGCCACCCAACCTAAGTGGAGGTGGCGCACCCTTGGACTTACACACATAGCGCGTTACCAATGAGGTTTGGCTCTTTGCAGGTTAGTGCTTCTGCTATAGTGGTTCCTAATGATAATACTTTTTCTAATTGGTATTAGATTTCTTAAATTTTATAGCTCTGTCTTAAACCATAAATAAAAATACTTTTTTTTATTATCAGTCAAAAAATTTCCCTTTTAACTATTTGAGGGAATTAGATTTTCTAGCTCAAAGGAATAACTTATCAATGTGGTCTAAGATGATGGTGTAGTCCTATACATTACCAACAAGTAGATCAAAGAAGTTCTCCTCTTTGTACCACCATTCTTGATAATAAAGGCATTGCCCTTAGAACCTACAAATATTGTTTCATATATCCTGGAGAACAACATGTGTTGTCCACTGGGATGATCTTGGAGCTAACTTAAAATTGGTAGGAGAAATTTACTTCCCTTGGCAACAGTCAAAGATTGAGCCTTTTGTGCTCCTTAAATAATCTCTTCTGTTCACCAAGTTATCTATGTATTACTTGCCAACCTAACTGCATTTAAAATTGCTGTAAAGAAAGGGCAGAAGATTACAATTTTTCATCTTACTCTGTTGAAGAAATTTTTGAAGTACATGAGTTAAAAAATTTGACAGAGCTTGGATACCAAATTGCTACTACCAAGTTGTGTGGCCATTTCTTGTGAACTATTTGATGAACAAAATGAGTCAATAAAGATCAAGTGATGGCTCTCATATAAAAATACGCTTAAGCATTTGTGACAGATTAATATGACCTTGGATGCGTTGTGGGGATCCAGCACCATGTTGATACTGGGGATACAAGAGTCATTTGATTGTGACAAATATGAAGAAGTAAGACCAGAAATAATGAAGTACATAAGGAATTTGAGAAGCTTATACATAAAGGAATGGCTTTCCCCTCGCAGTCTATAGGCCAGCCCAATACTCATAGTTTATAGAAAAGATGGCTCTAAAAAAGTTATTATCAATTACCATTAGTTGAATGATATAATTAAAAAATATTCTC
Organism: Massospora cicadina; assembly: GCA_022478985.1. Taxonomy (NCBI): domain Eukaryota; kingdom Fungi; phylum Entomophthoromycota; class Entomophthoromycetes; order Entomophthorales; family Entomophthoraceae; genus Massospora; species Massospora cicadina. The sequence goes on along the minus strand of JAKSZP010013301.1, from coordinate 151,804 downwards.
ATCATATACCTCACATGGATGATACTTTGGACCAATTAGGAGGAGCTAAATAAGTTTTTACTTTAGACCTTGATAGCGGATACTGGCATATTGATCTGCCTCTTGAGGATCAGGAAATATATCAATTATTACCTCTTAAGGTTTGTTTAAACCAACTTAAATGCCCATGGACTGTGAAATGCGCCTGCTTATTTTCCAGTGAGTAATGGACACTATCATGGGAATTTGAAGATAGCTGCACTTTGGTCTTCCTTGTTGATATAAATGTTCTCTCAAGAACATATATATAGCATCTATTGCACCTGGAAGAGGTTTTTTGTAGGATAGCTGAGCTCAGTTAAAAATCAAGCTTAGCAAATGTCAATTTTCAAGTCCCAGATGGAATATCTGGGGCATATTGTCAACATCCAATGAATATGGTATTGAAATTTTGGGAGCTGTTTAATCTTTTCATTTAGTAGCTCTATTGGCTCCCTTGATTAACTTCTTGGGTTCCTTGTATGTGCGTTAATTGAATTGTTGAGAATAAATTTTATTAGGCAGTAATAGTATGAGGACTACTACTTTAGTTGAGCTTTTTTAGCCAAGATTAATATTAAGTCCAATAATAAACTAGTGCTTGACCTAATCTTAAATTCTTCTGGTTTATTGGTAGGGACTTCTTGCCTCTTCTGTAGAACTTATCTAGGACTAAGTTCAGAGGTTTCTCTTCCTTCTAGTCATGCAGAGTCCGCGGAATTAACAATAAGATAGACAAAGGATCTCATATCCTTCCAACTCTAGTCTCAAGAGCGAACAGTATATTTTATCAAAGTACTTAATCTGAAAGCAACTTTATAGTAAATATTTATCTGATTTATTTTAAAAACCAAAGAAATTTATAAAGGGAATTTGGCGCCCAACTCTTCTGTTGGCACCCCAAATTGGAAATGTTGGCCATCACTGATGAATTAACCCTCCAGGTTCGCACAAAACAATAAGCTTCTTTTGGTTTTAATCTAATTTTCCCGCTGACTCTTAATATGACCTTTTCTGGGTTGAAGTGAATAACTTGTCCTAAAGCCTTAGCTCAACCCCATCGAGTCACCCTGTTAGGTAATGGGACTCTTACCTATAAACATCAGGTTGTGATCCTAAAAGGGTGCTCACAAGTTGTTTTATCAGAAGCGGGCATTACTCGCCCAACATTACATAAGCCTCTTAGTTGATCAGCAAAGAAATTCAATCAACTTTCCAAGATAATTAAGCTATTAATAAGTAAAATCAAAAACCTCATCACTTGTTATTGTTGGAGATCACCCCCAATGAAACATTAACGATCTTGAAGATCAAAACATGGAAAATTGCTAAATGTTCATCCAGGATTTACTCCAAACAATAGTTATTGTATATAAATGATAACTTCCACAATTACTAGCAGGGTAAATCCCCTTATTGGACAAGCAGATTTATTATAATCAATTAAGCTGGGTGATGTGGGCATATCAAATTCTCGACATATGGCCACAACCCCAAAAGCTTAATAAGATCAACTGCATTAGAGAACCTTTATTTAAGCGAGATATCCAAGTATTGCTTGGAATGGTTAGATACTACTGCCAGTTCTTATAAAGGATTTGACTGACTTGTCAAGTCTTTGTTTTATTTATTGTGAGGAGGGATCACATCCTAGTAGTCACAAGAATGCAAAGTATCTTTCAGCCATCTGCAGAAATTACTTAATATAAGCACCCATTCTGAGATACCCACTATAGTTATTCTACCTTTTATAGTCAATGTGACAAGTCTGATACAGCTATGGGAGCTGTAATCTCTCAGATAGGAAATTACGTGGAGGAGTATATGATAGACTTCTGCAGTCAATTCTTGGGCAAGAATGAATGAAATTACATGGTAATCAATCAAGGAAGCTTAGCCATCATATACACTTGTAAACAATTTGAGTCTACATACATGGGAACATTTTTAAGATTATCACTGACTATGCCTTCTTGTAATTGTTATATAACATCAAAAAAACAAAGATCAGTCAGCACAATGGGCTTTGAAAATATAGGCCTAAAATTAAAATGTAACCATTGCTCAGGACACACCCATCAGAACGCTGATGAATTTTTGCAACTGCATGTCATAGAAACGTTTTCCTTTTTTGCAGATCAAATCTTTGAAAAATAGAAATTAAATAATTACGCCAATAAAATGCCTGCTACTCATCACACATTGGATTAATTGATGAAAAATACTAAAATCTGGAATGGCCAATATGCATATAATTGTGGGGTATGAGTGAAGACTTTACCCCATGTTGGGATTCTCCCTATGAAAAGTGGAGGAAGCCTAGATCTGAGGAGAAGATCAACGGAAACCATTATGAGGGACTTGATTTCTGATATGCTCAAATGGGTCCATAAGTCACTTTTTAAGGTTCAATTCCATGTCATCATTTAGATTTATAAATTTGAGTATTACTTAGATTACTCAAAATTTGTTTAAAAATAATTATATTTTATTCTCAATTACTTTACTTATTCCTGAACCCTTTCTGAATCCTCCAATTATCCAACAAAGATCTTGGCATTCAAAGATTTCCTGAGTTTTGTTGCCTCAAATAAGGAAAACCATGTACACTGAAAACCTTCCCTTTCCACCACATCTTTCAAGGAATCTCCTTACCCAACTTGATCACAATTCTCTACCAAAGTCTATGCAACATGATCCCAATATCTTATTCATATGTTCTATGAAAATATTAGCCAAAGATCAAGAAGCTCAGCTGACCTTACAGGTGGTATAAGATAATGTTTAAGCACTTAGGAATCAAGAATTTTTAACTTTTATTCAGGGAAGGCACACCATGGGACGGATACTTCCAATATAATACAACTACAAAACACCAAAGAAAACGAGGGGCACCCCAGAGGAGCCATAGCTACCTCCTGTTGCCAGCGGAATTGCCAGCGGAAGGAAGAGGGTGAGTGACAGTGGAGTACTGGGACAAAACTGAACACAAATGAAGGAAAGGATCCAACGAGAGGAACCAAATGGAGAACCAGGATGGCACCAACAGGCATTGGCAGGATGGAAAGTGGCCAAACAAACAGGCTTGAAAGTGATCAATGAGGTGTAAATGGAAGCGATGCACAACTTCACATAGGGTTGGGGTAGAGTTAGAGAGTACATCAAGGACAATGGTGTGTATCATCCATAGCACTATTGCAACAATTAAGGCATGGAGCGATGGGTGGGAAGGGGGTGGTCATGGAAAAGCCGAAGATGTTTTTTAGACAGGCTGAAAGCTTAATCACTCTCCTGGCAAAAGAGGCGCATAACATCCTGCCAAATTGCCTGTGAAGGCGGGCAATTTTCAAGTAATAGGTAAAGATCCTTAATGGCTGCATACAACGCATGAAGTTGAGAGGCATTGGACCGCTCAACTGTGTAGTACACTTTTCTCAGGCATCTCCACACATTGGCGCAAATTTGGGGTTGTAAAAGAGGATGGTTTTTGTACCGCCAAATGTACTTCTGGGTCTAAAAGGATATGGGATGTCGATCTTGTCAAGGTAGTCCACTCAGGCAATGAGGTGGGGACATAGGGGTACCAGGTTGTTTAAACGACTTGCCCATGGACTTCTTGTTTGAAACGGGGAGTAGGGCGACCCCTCTGGGCGGTCTGTTCACTAATGCTGATTCTCCACTCAGCGCTCTGTATATAGAGGAGAATACGTTTGAAGTGGGGTGATGTCCCATGCTGGCCCACAGCAGAGAGATGCAAGACCATATAGTTTAACAGATAATGGGGGTGGGTAGGATTGCTGAGGCCCAGGGTGCAGGAAAATTATAGTGGGCCGCGTGTGAGTGATGATCTGGGAGTGTGGTGTTGATGACTGCAGTGATCCAGGTGCCAAGTATTTTAGTGGCATTTGCCTCAAATTTGAGCAGGACCATACCTCCACTATGGTGAGGGCCAAACATGACATCCAGGCGCACTGGCGGTGGCGGCCTAACCAAAGCTAACCTTGAAGGAGGGCTTATAAAGAGGTGAAGAAAGAGGGGGAAAAGGCGATGGCATGGGCCACAAAACAGACTTTGGACAGGAGCATAGAGTTGGCGAGCACAAACCAGCCTGGGAGGGTAGTCTGGTGGGATCTGAGGATGCGATGCGCTTTTCAACATTTTCTAGTATGAGTTGCTCCATTTAAATGAAGCGTACCCTCCAGCCTCCAGCCACAATCCCAAAATGGCGTATCAGACCATCAGTGGGTCTTGGCACGAAAGGGAGCACAAGTGGGGCGGTATGAGATGGGTGGGTCAAGAAAACCTGTGAGCTAGCTGATGAAGCAGGGATGTAGTGGGGTGTTGGTGACCAGCGGGCTTGGTACCAGCTGAGGAGAATAATTTTGAATTTGGAGGCATTAATTGTGGCGTTACTTACCCTGGAGTAACTCTAGATAGTAGCCTCAAGCACGCATGCATCTTGGCTATTAGACACCCCAGTCACACAATCGTCAGTAAATGCCAATATCTTAATTGGTGCTTGGCCTTGCACATGGACACCAGTAAGGTGGGCATTCACATTGCATAAAAGTGTGTCAAGGCTGAAGTTGTACAAGATTGGGCCTAAAGAGTCCCCTTAGCGGAGGCCCCTTTGTGGGTGAACCACCTCAGTGAGGAAGCCAGGGCCACGCACAGCCATTATGGCGGATTTCTTAAGCAACATTACCCAATTAATGAACCGATGGGGAGGTGGAACTTGTGGAGCAAGCTTTGAGTTAATCCCAGTTGATCCTATCGTAAGCCTTCTTCTGGCCTAAGAAAACAAGTGCCCCAGTAGCCGTGGATTGGCAGACGTTGGCTACAGTGTGTATGTTATCCCATATAGACCGCTTGGATATGAAACCAAATTGCTCAGAGTAGATGATATCAGAGGCAACTTCCCCTAGGCGGAGGGTCATAATTTTAGTAAATAATTTAGTATCTGTATTAGTAAGTGATATGGGGGCCAGTTTGCCAAGTCCAGCTTATCCCTTTTTTATACATCTTTATTGTGTACGCCTCCTGGCCCCATGAAGAAGGCGCGTTTCTAAAAGGCTCTAAAACATTGAGGCAAGCAACAAAAAGGAGAAATAAATAAAATATCTCTTATAGACTTTTGTCTTCTATAAACTTAAATATAGGCTAAAGTTCTCTTTCCGCTCAGTGTAACTTTTCAAGCAAATCTTATGAAAAAAATAAATTTTATTGTCCGCCGTAGTTTCTCTCAGATATCCTCAGATTTCCTGCTAGCTGCTCCAGTGTGGGGCAGCGGCAAAGCTCCCACCACCATTTTCCATCCAGTGGGATAATGCGCTTGGACTGGCTCGCCCAGTCATACCAAACCCTGGGATGATTCATTCCTCTCGAGGATCTTGATGCCCACCTTGTTTGTACCCATGTGGTGCTTCATTGCCCCTGATGCTCCCCCAAATCAACACGCATTTCAGCCTTATGGTCAATTATGAAAAACTTAACCCTTACCACAACCAAGCCATTATCAAAATGGCTCAGGCAGTGATGATTTCTGCCAGTTTTATTGATTTCTTCCCCTATAAGGGGTATTTTGATATTGGCTTCACCTGTGAAGCTGATGCCGCCACTGCGGCAACTGTGCCCCTGGTTTTCCAGGGTACCCCTCTCCTGACAATTTGGACCCAGCTCCCAGTGGATACCACTTTGGTGGTTCATTTTTCTAGTTTTCACACCCACCTCCCCTGCTGCGGTGCTCCACCAGGAGCTGATGGATGGTTTGGCAGCCTATGGCTCCAACCTTATCTTACAATTTGTGGTCCCAAATGGGGCCACACGCCTTGTCGGGCTCAGGCATATGCCATAATCAGCCCTGAATTTAGTAAAATTGCCTTGTCAATTCCCCCTTGTGCTGTCATTCCTTCAGCCCCTGACCATCTGTTCTGGGCCCACGTTGAGGGCGGGCAGACTATCAGTCCATCCTGTTTTGAGTTGGACCACTCAAATACATAAGTACCCTTCCTTAGCTGCTTCCAACGGCTCTAATTTTTCATCCGCCAGCCTCCAGTCTGTCATTCACCCCATTCCAGTTTTAGTATGGGGTACGATCCTACCTTCCCCTCACCCAAATCCTGTTGCTGCAGCCACGCCCACAGCCACCAATCAGCCTCAACCTCGTCCCAGTGCCACAAATGCTCTTTCTAATCAAGCACCAGCTTGGACCCCAGTTCACTCCCATGCTTCCTCCAATGAACCAAACAAATCTCAGTCATATGCTGATTCCCCAATTCAATTCAGTTATAACCATTTGGATCTATTGGCTGAAATGTATGAGTCTGGTAATATTATTATAGACTCCACTCTCCAAATTGAGCGGTTTGTGTATGCTGACCTTGACGCTGAGCTACGCCCTCATTTATTTGCCCCCAGAAAAATGCTGAAATGTTTCGTGGCAACCACCAGCTGGCTGTTGAAGCAATGGCTAATCCAGATTGTTTTCCTCTCCACAAAGCTATCACCAAATCAGTGGTGATGCTAGCAGGAGGAATTCATCCTCCCATTATCCCATCCACCGCCAATACACTCCAAAAGAATATGTGATTGACTCTCACAAGTTTGCCAATGATGCCATCCAGCATGTGGCAGTGGTAGCACGGAATACTAAATCCATAATTATCTGCACCAATATCGCCATGTTTGTAAAGCTCCCTGACTCAAGCATGAAAGCTGAAACAGCTTTGACCAACTATGTTATCTCTCTTATGGTCAACCACTGCCTTCCTGCCACCCCAATAATCAAAGATTTCACTCCACATCCCGCTAACGCCCTGATGCCTTGACGCCCTTTCTCTTCACTGTAGCCCATTCCCTGCTTTGGGGTGAAGATGATGCCGAGGATGAGCCCCTGATCCCCCTCCCCTTCTTACATGATGTGATAAGCAGTTCCTGATGTCCCACCTGGTTGGCTGTGCTCATGTTTTGTGTGTCGTCCGCTCATTTTTATTTGTTGTGGGGAAGGCCAATCAAGGGATGGACACTTCCAAAAAGACATGAAGAAAACGAAACGCAGTAACAGGGGGCACCCCATAGAAGCTAATGCTGTCTTCTGTTGCCAGCAGGACCGCCACTACTGGGAGGGGGAACGTGTGTAGGGGCTGGAACCACGATTGAGCACGTGTGGAGGAAGGGGTCAGGGTTGATGAACCAAACTGAGAACCAGGATGAGACCAACTGGCAGCGACATGGTGGGAGGTATCCAAACATCCATGCTTGAAAGTGGTCCACTAAGTGCGACTGGAACTGGTGGACAGCTTCTGGGAGAGTGGGGGTGGAGCCTGCGATGGCATCCAAGACAATCGTGTAGATAGTCCACATGGCGATTGCGACCACCAAAGCATGAAGGGAGGGTGGAAGAGGGGAGACCATAGATAAAGCAAACATATCCCTAGACAAACTGAATGGTTGTGCCTGATCCTGGCAAATCAGACATTGCACCTCACGCCAAATCGCTTTAGATGTAGGGCACTTCTCCAGGCGGTGAAACAGCGTTCCATACTGGCCACACACGACACAGGATGAGTGTAAAGCGTTAGAGCGCTCAGCAGTAGGGTACACCCGCCTCAAGCAGCGCAACACATGGGAGCGGATATGAGGCTGCAGAAGAGGGTGGTGGGCGTATTTCCAAATGGTCTTCTGGGTATCAAGGGAATAAGGGATGTCCATCATGTCCAGGTAGTCCACCCTGGACAAGATATGGGGCCTCGCGGGTATCAAGCCATCCAGAATGGGTAGTCCCTGTACCTCCTGGGTGAACCGAGGAGAGGGGCGCCCCCTCTGGGTAGTGTGACCACAAATACAAATTCTCCACTCAGCGCTCCGCATAAAGAGGAGGATTCGTTTGAAGTAGGGTGAAGTTCCAAGGGGACCAGCGGCCAAAGGATGGGAAGCCAGATATAAACAAAGAGTGAGGGTGTGACGGATTGGTAAGGCCTAGGGCGCGGGAGAAGTTGGAGCGGGCTGCGTGGGACCAGTGTTGGGCTGGAAGTGTAGGGATGGTAACAGCAGCAATCCAAGTGCCCAGGTTTTTGCAGCATGGGCCTCAAAGTTGAGCAGGCCCATGCCTCCATTATGGCGAGGGCCAAACATGACCTCTAGTTGCACTGGCGGAGGGCGGCCCGACCAAAGCCATCCTTGCAGAAGGGCATACAGTGACTTGAATAAACCTGGGGAGAAGGCGATGTCTTGGACCCCAAACCAAACTTTAGAGAGGAGCATAGAGTTGGCTAGTACAACCCTGCCGGTAAGGGAAGTAGGGTGGGCTCTGATGGAGATGATGCGCTTCCTCACGTTGTCCAAAATATGGTTTTCCATCACCATTGAGGCATACCCGACTGCCTCCAAACACCCCCAAATGGCGGACCAGCTCAACGGTAGGGCGCGGCACAAAGGGGAGCACAAGTGGGGCGGTGTGGGCTGGGCAGGGTAAGCAAGCGCGTGTGCTAGCAGATGGGGCGGACTGGAAACAGGGCGCTGAGTCCCAGCGGGTTTGATACTGACCAAGGAGAATGATTTCAGTTTTGGAGGCGTTGAGTGCAGCATTACTTACCTGGGAGTAAACCTAGATGAGAGCTTCAAGCGTGCGTGCATCATGATTGTTAGACACCCCAACCACACAGTCATCAGCAAACGCCAACATTTTGACTGGGGCTTGGTCTTGCACGTGGACCCCTGTAAGGCAGGCATTCACGTTGCGAAGAAGTGGGTCAAGGCTGAAGTTATATAAGAGTGGGCTAAGGGGGTCCCCTTGGCGTAGGCCCCTTTGAGGGCGGACTACATCCGTGAGAAAGCCAGGGCCACGCACAGCCATTGTGACGAATTCTGTCAGCAGCATCACCCAATTGATGAAGCGAGGGGGTAGGCGGAATTGGTGGAGGTAGGCCCTGAGGTAATCCCAGTTAACTCTAACATAGGCCTTCTGTTGGTTTAAAAATACAAGTGCACCAGAGATTATGGACTGACAGGCGTTGGCCACAGTGTGCACTTTGTCCCAAATCGACCTTCTGGGTATGAAACCGAATTTTTCTGGGGAGATAATAGCAGAGGCAACAATCCCTAGACGGTTAGCCATGATTTTAGTAAAAATTTTAGTATCAGTGTTGGTTTGAGAAATGGGGCGCCAGTTGGCCAAGTCCAGCTTATCTCCTTTTTTAAATAGCGTAATGGTGTAGGCCTCTTGCCCTCCTGGTAGGAGGCGCGTCTCCAAAAGGCTCTGGTTAAGAGAGGCAAGCAATAGTGGGATAAATATCTCAAGTACTTTCTATAAAACTTATAAGGAATGCTATAATTGCCAGGATAATTCCCTATTTGGTGCACAGCAGATGGCGGACCAGAGTTTGTCCGGAGTAATCAAATTCATTAACTCTGGGAATCAGGAAATGGTGCGGATGTGTGCACTATTGAAACAACTCGCCATTTCAGCCGGCGGAATCAGGTTGGATCGGTACAATTCAGAGTAATAGTTTTGTATCTCAATCGCCACTCTGGCCAGCATATCCACAATGGAATTGTCTGGCCTTTGCACCTGTGTGCAGGCCATGCTCTGGCACGGTGCAAAGAATTTTTTAAAAGTAAGCGGAGCACATGTCTCCCACTGTGATGTGTTTAGCTTTGTACTGAACACAAACCCAATGCTTGCATTTCCATTCAAGCGCGTTAAGGTGGGCAGCTACTTCCACCCATTTGCGACCCCAAGCAGGGCTGTAGCCCGTGGCTGGGATGTTGGACTCCAGGTGAGCCAGCTCTGCCAGAGCGCGTGAGATGACTTCCAAGGTGGAGCATGAGCGTCGGGAGGAGAGGTGGCGAGCCTGGTGGATTGTGTCTGCTTTGAAAGAAGACCAGGTGGAAATTGGATCAGCGCAAAACGGTGCAATAAACTTCAGAGCCATGGTTGCAGATTCCATCCATGAGGAAAATTGTGGCAACATAAGTTCAGCTGGGTGAATTTTGCACCAAACGGGAGCCTGAGCAACTGGGTCAGGTAGGTGGAAGGTTATCAAAACCAGCCTGTGATCGGAGAAATCAATTTTTGTCATGTTGAAATGGGAAATTTGAGTAAAAAATTTCAGTGGCATGAGGATAAGGTCGATTTGGGACATGGACCTTAGCTGGCTGTTGTGGACGTGGGGGCGCAGCATGTTTTTGAGCAGCGGAGCATGATGTGGCAAGGTATTGACCAACCCTATGGTGGCCTTGAGGACGCGTAGTTCTATGTGTCCCTGTGGCAGGGAAATGAGGAAGGCCAGCAGTCCATGGATGGGTTCAACCAACAGTTCATGTTGCCAATAACAAAAGGGTCAGGGGGTAATGGAAGGAATTTGACTGATGAGAAAAATTCCTGACATTCTAATGCACAAGTCAGGGCATAAATGTTGATGATAGCATTCACTACATCAGCCCACAAAAATTGATAACAAGGATGTGGCCACTAAGGAAGGATTCAGATGATAAAAATTTAAAATTATTGTTTTTTCAAACTAGCACCCCACAGTGCTCAGACCAGAAGGAGAGGGAAGGGAGGAGCATGGTTTTCCATGCATCCTCAGAACTGCATGGACAGTGGGATTCCTGGATGGCTAGGATATCCACGGGTAAATTTTTTTGTAAAAAACTCAGTTTCCTAGCCTGGGAAGGTGAGGCCTTGAGTCCGGCAATGTTCAACATTCCTAAAGTAAAGGCTCCCCCCATCGCACCTTAGGTGTGAGGGGAAAGGCACCCAAGCCCTTCAGCCTTCTCTTGGTCTTAATGGCGCTTTTTGGCACCTCAGGTATGTGATACAACATAGTCCATAGTATGGGTAGCTTTAGTAGTCAGGTTCACATTGGCTTTTGCCTTTGCTTTTTGTTTCCCCACTGCAGAACGAGATTTTTGCAGTTCGCGCATTTTTGGTGCATCACACTTGTTTTTGAATTTCTGGCTGGGAGGTTGGAGACCAATTTGGTTCAAATCGAGGCTTGGGCGCATTGGTCAGGTGAAGTCAACTCGCCCATCAGGATTTCAGCTTGGGTGGCCCAATTGGCTTGAGCATCCCAATCTGATTGGTTGAGAGATTCTCAAGCTGCTTCCGCCACAAAAGTCTCAATGTCCTCCTGGAGCTGGGAGGGCGGGATAGCGGAAGCAACCTTGGCCGCCTCCTTGACTGCCGCCTTGTGGGCCTATTTGGCCTTCTTCCGCTCCTGAGGGGATATAGGGTTCACTATTAAGTAGCAACCCTGTGCCCCCCACGGGAAGGCAGTTTTTATATCAGCGGTTGATTCATAGTGGGTTTCACTGGTGACCATTGCCTCTGAAGGAATTTCTTCATATGTGATGCCCTCCTTGGAGGTGCAGGTGTGCGCCTTGTGGCCAAATGAGTCACAATAAGCGCAGATGGGAGGTGCGCTGTCCACGGTGACCCTGAAAGGGTGGGTGGCATGCCCCTCAATATTGACATAAGCGGTGTGCAGGATTTGGGTTAGATCCTTCGCTATCCCCTTGGCTGGGGTTAGGACTGCAATTGCTTTGCCAGTGCACAGGTGTGGCATCAGCGTAAAGCGTTGCATTTTGAAGGATTGTATTTCGCCATATATGGCGTGTCCAGACTTCAGGTGTTGTTTGAGTATGGCGCGTTTGACCATAGTGGGCAGAAAGTCAAAAGTAATATTAATTTGGCTAGATTTTTTCCATCTGGTGCACTTGGTTTTGATGACCCACTGCCCATTGGGGAGGTCTATCACAACGCGCACCATTGCAGCTTTGTCCGCTGCCTCCTTGCTTTAAAAACCAAGATCCAGTCAGCCGTATGGCATGGAATGAGGTGTGATGTACACCGCGTTCAGGAAATGAGTGTGCACATCCCCACAAAACTTTTCCCATAGCACCATTTGCTGAATATCCAGGAATATCCATACTCCATGTTCCACCAATGAGAGTGGTTGAGAGTGCGGCGTATTGATGTACTGGTTGCATCGCGCTTGCCAAGCTAAAATTTCCAGGGAAATGGTTACTGCCAGCTTTTTGTTAAGTTTGTCTATTCCTCCAGATTCACCAGGGCATTTGCAAACTGTAGATGTCCCAGGGCCACCACCTGTGCCCTTTACCTTACTTGCCCAACTGTTACCCAACATGGGCGCTAACTAATCTCCTTGGTGAGATTATCAAACTAACCAGACTTGAACTGAATTTTGTTGCAAAAGTGATTGCAACAAGAGAGAAACGTTATATAGTCCGCTCATTTTGGGTGGTTCATTCATTTTGTTTGGTGAGGATCTATTTTTTGCTCTTTGAGCTTTGTTAATGTCCATCCCCTGGTCAGCTTACCTCAAATAATATATAATTTATCTCTTAGAACTCATATGGAATCCCATATGGACCTGAGCATTTCATGTGTGGTACACTGCGAATGGCATACCAAGTTCATTCTGAGAAATCAAATTTAACAACTCCAGGTAACAGGAAATGGTGCGGATATGTGGTCCATTGAGAAACTCTTTAACTTTGGCTGGTTCAACTGGATTGGAGTGATACAATTTGGAGATATAATTTTAAACTTTTACTGCCAATTTTGCTGGAGTTTCTGCAACAGAGTGGTACGGTCGCCTCACCTGTGTGCGGGACAAGCTCTGTAACAGCGCCAAGTTTTTTATAAAAAATAGGCAGAGCACATATCACTCGACATTATATTTTAAGCCTTGAACTGAAAAACATGATGTTTGTGTTGCCTTAACTAGTGCTTTGAGACAACCAGACACTTCTGTCCACTTATGACTCCAAGACAAGCTGTAGCCTGCAGCGGGGACATTAGACTTCAAGTGGTCCACTTCTGCAAGCATTCACATAAAGACCGCTGAGGCAGCCCATGAGTGACACAATAAAAGAAGGCATGCCTGGGGGATGATGGATGTTTTGAAGGTTGACCATGTAGAAAGCGGGTCCTCACAGAACAGTGTGGCAAACTCCATTGCAAAAATATTTTGGTGTCCACCCATGAGGAAAACATGGGTAACGTGATATCCTCTGACAAAGTTTTCAACACTTTGGCGCCTGTGCCACTGAGATTGATAAAAAGAAGGAAACTGACCCAACCTGTGGTCGGAGAGATCAACTTTGTGTAAAGTGTGCGATCTGGGACCAAAAGTTCAACAGGGCAAGTACAAGGTCAATGCGGGATATAGACCTCAGCTGACTGTTGTGCACATGGGGATGAGATATGTTGGGGAGCAGCGGTGCATGCTTGGCAGGGTAACAAACAGCCCCAAATTGGCTTTTAGAACGCAAAGCTCTATGTGCCTCTGCAGGGGGGCAGGCACAGAAGGCCAGTGGTTGGTGGCTGGGTTGGCCCAGCAGTTCATGTCACCCACCACTAATGGATCAGGAGGAAGTGGAAGGGAAGTAACAGCTAAAGGAATTCATGGTGAGCCTGCGCACAGATCAGGACATAAATATTAACAATAGCGTGCATTTCATCATCCCATAAAAGGACACTTCAAGCACATGCCCATCAAGGTATGAATTTTTAGAAATAACTTTAAAACTATGGGTCGCATGTATAAGCACCACACAGTGCGGTGACCAAAAAGAAAGGGAGTGGAGGAGCATGGTTGCCCATGTATCATTGGCATTGTTTGGACAGTGGTTTTTATGAATGGCCAGGATGTCCGCAGGTAAATTATTTTCTAAAAAACTCAATTTTTTTACCCTGGGATGGCGAGGCCTTGAGTCCAGCAGTGTTCAACAACCCTATTGTGAAGGCTCCCCCCATTGCACCTTAAATGCTATGGGAAGGGCCACCTTGCCCTTTCTTTTACTTTCTCAACAGCAGTTCCTGTAGCTGTAGACCGCGTATTGTACACTTTAACGTGGGCTTGAGGGCATCATTAACATTGGGCGTATTAATTAATTTTTGGCGTTTGCTGATTTGTTTCAAATTTTAGAGTTGCTGTGCTTCTGCAGTGCATCGTTGGAGGTTGACAAAAATTCAGAAGAAAGTGGGTGATAGAATCAGTTACAATTTAGGCTTGGTAATTTTTTTAGGAAAATTCATTTCACCCATTGGGTCTCTCAGGTTGGTTTATCAAATATGATTGGTGAGCAGATTCTTGAGCTTCTTCAGCAGCAAATGACTTGATGTCATCCTGGGTATGGGAAGGCAGGATCACGGACACAGCTGTAGCCTCTACCTTGTCCACTGCTCTGTGGGCCTGCTTGGCCTTTTTGCATTCTTGCAGGGACACAGGTTTTACTGAATATAACACCTCTGAGTACCCCAAGGAAATGCAGCGTCGGTGTCAATGGCTGGTTCATAATGTGATTTAGTGCTACCCATTGCATCATGGAGGATTTCATACTGTGTAATGCCCTTTTTGGAGATTAGCAGGCGTAAACCTTACGGCCAAAAGCATGACAGAAGCTGCAGATGGGGGTTACGCTGGCCACCATTACACAGAATGGACGGGTTTCTTTCCTTCAATATTGAGCACTGCAGTATGTCAAATTTGTGTCAAGTCTTCCACTATGAATTCAGATGGGATGATAACTACAATCACTTTTCCCGTGTTAAGCTCTGGCATAAGCATGAAGCAGTGGATTTCAAAAGAGTGAATTTCCCCATAGCTTTATAATTAAGCTGAGAGGTAACTCTTGAGTACTTTACATTTCACCGTAGTGGGAAGAAAGTCAGATGTGAAAAAATTTGGTTTGACTTGGTCCAATGAGTGTGCTTTGTTCTGATCATCTGTTGACCATTTGGTAGGTCTACCACTACATGCGCCTGTGTAGCTTCGTCCACTGCTTGTTTGGTTTCAAACCTGAGGTCTAGCCAACCCCAGGTCATAGAATAAAGTGCTACGTACATGAAAAACAGAAACAATTGTGTACATCGCCACAGAACTTTTCCCACAGTACTGTCAAATTAATGTCCAAAAAAACTCGAATCCCATGATCCACTGATAACAGGGGCTGGTAATGAGAAGTTTTGTTGTATTGGTTGCATTTGGTTTGCAAAGCTAAAATCTCAGATGAGATACTCACTGCCACTTTTTTCTTTTTTTTTCTGGACACTGATGTTGCCAGGCTTTTTTCGAACTTTAGATGGTGCAAAAACTGATCCTGTGAACTTTACTTTACTAGTCCAACTACTACTCAACATTGGGCACACACTAATATCCTCAAAGATATTATCAAACTTACCTAGTCTTGAATCAAATCATTTGAAATAAGTGATTACAATGAAAAAGAAAAGTTTTTTAGGAATCAAGATTTTTCAATGAATTATACTTCACAATTCCCAGTAAGCATGAATCCCCTTCTTATTTACCAACAATACTATAAATAGTATCAACTTATTATTAATAAAGTACTTTTAGCTGAATTTATTAGTGACTTTAATTTTATCTAAGTTTATATCTTTATTCCAATGGACTAAAATTCATCCAAACCGTATAATTCAAAGCCCTTCCAAAGATTGTTGCACCACCAGTGATTTTCTCAGGCAGACCAACAGAATTGTGCTTTCTGCCAGGTTGCTTCTGAGTCACACCATGAGGACATAGCCTCAATCATGGACAAAAAATCTTTTTTAACTTTCAGCACTCTTACCCTGACCTTATATATACCTGCTCTGGAATGTACAAGACGCAGAACTATGTGGGAACAACTTCCAAAGACATACTTTAAGTTTTTCCCAGAAGACTTTGTGTATTTCTGAACTTTCAGTCAGCTCAAACCTTTACTTGACCTGTTAAGAATGCCTGAAGATTTAAAAGAGATGCTTTTGAGTAAAAATTTCAGCATCACAAAGAAAAAAAGATTAATGAAGGAAATACTTCATAACAAGGATCAAGCACTACATTGTAAGAAGATGTGGGATACTAGGAGAAAAGAATCTTGGATGATATCATTCAATGAAATGGGTATTGGATACTATGGATTTCTTTTTTTTTGATAACTAAATTGAAGCCAAATTTGGATTTTTTTTATAAAAATACAAAAAACGACTGTTAGATTGAGCCAAAACTTACCAATGTTGATGTAATTGACGTCAAATGCCCCAGCTCAGGGTGATGGTGCGCTGCCATCTGGCATCTTTTGGTTGCCACCAAAGCGCACCCAGGCTGGCTCTGCTAGCCCTCCCAACGCTACAGGGCGTTATGTCCCCCCTCAGGACTTGGCCCATCACCTTGCAAGTTCTCAGGTGGTGCTCCCATGGAGCAATTTGCGTTTCAGCCTCCAGGTCAAATATTGGATTCTTTTTCCAATATGCAAGCACAGCCATTATCAAGACGGCCATGGCAGTTTTCAAACCCGCTGGCTTCATTGACTTCCGCCCCTTTAAGGGGTACTTCAACATTGGCTTCTGCTCTGAAGCTGATGCAGCAAGCAGAATCTAAGCTGAAAATTGTTTTAAAAAATTCTGATTCCCACCATTTGCATGCGGCTCCAAGATGAGGCCACTTTGGTGGTCCACTTCGCCAGGTTGCCCTCCCATCTCTCCCCCAAATACCTCTGCCATGAGCTCATGGAGGGTTTGGCCATATATGGTGCAGACCCCATGCTGCAGTTCATTATTCACAACAGGGCAGATCAGTTGTCAGTGCCTCGCACCTTTGCAACAATCTGCCCATTTCATCTTGATTCCCATGTCAAAATTCCCCCCACTCATGATCATATCTGCCCCTGATCACCCATTCTGGGCATGCATCAAAAATGGCCATGCCATTTTCCCCTTGTGCTTTAAACTCGATCATTAAAAGCGCATGTGCCCATGGCTTCCACCTCTGCCGCTTCTACCATTCCTTCTTCCAGCATTAGGTTGGCAGCTGCTTTGCCCCAATTCTTTGAATGGGGCTTGATCACCCTGCCCCTCAGCCTCAGGGAAATCTGGTGCAGCTCCCAAAGCGATCAATAAAAATCCAAATTTAAAAATTTTTAAAAATATTTTGAACGGATTACTGTATCCTGAGTCAATGGCTGAATCATTTTCAGCTGAGCTGCCATAGTCAACTGTCCACAACCAATCAGCTCCGGCCTCCACTTCAATTCTGGTGCCTGTTCAAGCATTTGCTGAGCTAAATCCATTTGAATGCCTCAAATGGATTGATGATAGCGACCAGCCATATAACATCAAGCCAGATTTCGCTTTGGAGGGATTTTTTGTAAATCCTCATGATTTGCATCCCCACCTTTTTAAATCTAAAAATGATATTCCCGATTATAAAATTATAAACAAAATGGCGTTAGAAGCAGCAGCTTCTCTGTCCAACACCCTCTTCTACCAACAACTCCATGGGGCGATGGAACCCCTGGTTGAGGGTATTCCTTATCTCAAATTCCCTTATGATTTTGATGAGGATGTAAAATATGAAATTGAGGAGCTTGCTTTTAGAATGAGCTGCGCTTGCATTGATGTGGAAAAAACTTCTCTGACTGACCCCAATTATCCCAAACCCACCAGCGCATCAAATCATACACTTGTGCGCCTGCTCTCATCACTTTTGCTGAGCATCAACTTGCTCAATACATTGATACAATGGACACTGCTGGCAACAGTGAAGAAACCCCACAATTTATTACTCCTCATGCCACATCTCGCTTATGCCCCTACCCCTATGTTGTCCGGCATGATCTGCCAGCTAAAGCAAGCGCCAGACAAAAGTTTTCTAAAGGCTTCTTCACTCTCTGATATGGCTTCCTAAGCTGATAACTTAGGGCTATATTAGAAATTTTTTATTTATAATAATACATTTGTTTAGCTCATTTGCAAATAAAGATGCGTGGTTGCCCCCCTTTTTGGTTGGGCACCACTAGTTCTAAAAAAGATATTGGATACAAGGACTTGTTTACTGTGCTGAAAAAAGATGTTTAAAATCTCGCAGCTCTAAATTAATATTTAAAAAATGTCCACACTACAAACTTATTTGTCAAGCTAAGGCTAATTATCAACCTAATTGGAATGCTCATAATTTAATAAAAAAATATAATTTTAATACAAAAATATACTTTATTTAGGTAACCAAAACAATTTCTATACTATTTTTTTGTTTACCATTCTGCTGTCTTAAAGCTGAGTGTAAACAAAGTTCATTGGCTGTTTAGACCCAAAAGTGTCAAATGAAATTCAAACTTGGTCAATGAGCATTAACTATAATATCAAACCAATCAAATTGAAACAAGTTGAGAGCTAGCTTTTAAACTCAACTATTGGATCTAACCTTGAGAACATGGGGAACTCAAAAGAACAACCAATGCAAAAATTCACTAAAAGCACCGGACAAGTACCTGGGACTTGCCTTTATACAAGTGGTGACAAACCTTGACTTATTAATGGAAAGTCTGTCAACCGTTGATACCACCTCTCCCCTTCAAAGATTGGGCCAAGATTGATAAATGAAGTAATCAATATTACCTGGCTCAACTCTCATCTTAGTATAGTACTGGTCCTGACAAACCAGGGCCCACTCAGAATTTATTGACCCAATTGAAAAAAACCATAATTGATGCTGGTCCTGAAAAAACAATTTCTGCAATTAATTCAAGTGGCCTGCGATCTAAGACCAAGGAATTGGTTGTTTATATCAAAAGCTGAGAACTTATCTTGGAAAGGCATATAGTTGTCCCAACCAGCAAGGCACTGCCCACAGAGCATTCAACTGAACCAGGATTTGTCCAAAAAGTTGGTAATTAATTTGCCGGCCTGGATAAGATGTTCCCTGCAGATTGAACCAAGATGGACGACCATGCCATCAACTATATTAAGCATAAAGTTCCACTCAACTCCAATATTGAGTCCTCTGTTGACCTCAACCCTCAAACTTAAACCTCTTATTATGTCACCACAGATGCTTTCAGATTTGAGGATGCCACCTTCCAAAACAAAATAAACCAGTTAATTAATAAAAATATAGTGCAAATACCCTAACAAATTAATTGTGTCAATCATTTCCACTTGGACCAAGACTTACTCACCTTGGACAAGGGCTGAGAAGGGCTCTATTAAGATACTCCCTATGCAAGGTGGAAGCCTTGTCCTAAGGAGAAAATCAACAGATACCACTATGTAGGACTTGATTTCCAAGATGCTCAAATGATCGCATATGTCCCAATTAAGGTTTGACACCATGTCATCAATTTTAAACTTTGAATTTAGGGTACTACTTGAACTACTCCAAATTCAGTTGATAAACATTATATTTTTATTTTAAATTACTTTACTTAATCCTGAACCCTTTCTGTATCAGCCAATTCAATTAAAAAAGAACTTGCCTTTCAGAGGTCTCCATAATTCACCTCAATAAAGAAAAACCATATACACTGAAAACCTTCCATTTCCACCACACCTTTCAAGTAATCTCCTTACCCAACTTGATCTAAAATCTTTACCAAAGCCTACGCAACATGTTTCCAATATCTTAATTAGCTGTTGCTATGAAAATATTACTAGGATATCAAGGAGCTCATTTAACCTTACAGGTGGGATGAGATAATATTTAAATTTACTTGGTAGCCAAGAATGATCAAAATATCAAACTGTGCCATATGAGTAATCATGAATTCCCTTTTGTTTATCAGAAGTACTATAAATAGTACCAACTTATTTTAAATAAAGTATTTTTTAGCTAAATTTATTAGTGATCTTATTTTTATCTAAGTTCTTATTTTTATTCCAATGTACAAAGTCTCATCCAAAGCTGCATACTTTGAAGCACTGCCTCAGATTCTTACGCCGCCAGTGATTATCCCCTTGCAGCCTAACACCCCACAGCATATTGTCCAAAAAATAAGCATGCAATATCATAATGTCATTGGCCATGGAGGTCTGTCAAAGACCTTAAGGAATTTGACAAATGTATTATTGGAAGGTCCTTATGCTTGACAAGGTATGTTAAAAAATGTCATGAATGTTTTTCTGATTGTGTTGACCAACTATCAAGATATGTTATTTTCTTTTTTTAATTTTGTACTTTAACTTATAATTAGATAGCGGATTCAATGGGGCATAATTATGTCAGCCAGTGGCCCCTGCTTCTATAATTAGTTGCCTGCTGGATTAATTACTATTTATCAAATCCCTAAATCCTCACTGGCGCATCTCTTGTTCCCTTAAATTGGTATTCATCAAATGTGTGGCCTTGATTACTTTATAATCTCCTATTTTGAATTCAGCATACCATTCTACATTGCCCCATTCCAGAATAAATCATCAATGATAGATTACTTATATTTATTATAACCATCCGCCATTATTTTGATTAAATGTTGTCAGGAGAGTGTCTATAACTCTCCAGTTCATAGCCTGGTGGTGCACGGTGCGCTGGACCAACGCAAGGGAACTGGTCGTCAGTATTAAAGTAAAGATAGCCCAATAGAGTATGCTTGAGCTAAAGGGACATAGGGTGATGGTAATTAGCACGGTACACATGAATAGGGATCAAAAAAACGGCAAAACTTGGCTGTTCCCCAAAGGGCCGTTCATAACCAGGCTTTGAACAGGGCTAGAGTGTATGGGTGCCCTGATTGGGAGGGAACCTGGGCGGCCCAGAAGTTTACCTAATACTGTATTAATTTTAAAGACAGATAGGTTGGCTAACTTGGCATGAGACCTCCTCAAAAAGGTTCGCACACAGGTTTGCCCAAGTCAATATAAGAAAAACGTAAAACTAACTAAATATTTTTCCAAGGGAGGACGCCCAACGAGAAAGGATGGTCACAAGCAAACATATTTAAGCCAACTCAGGGAAATCATTGATCAGAGAAAGTGGTACTAAGCCCTGGTGCACCAATAAGTGCATGCTTCATCTAACTGGTTAATGTACTTCACTATTGACCTTACTTTAGCTATTGATTGAAGTGAGCCCAACCCAAGTTAGAAATTACATAAATTAAACGTTTTTCAAATCCCCGCTCACTGATTAACCAAATTGAGCCATTGTCATTTAAAAGGAAACTCATCCGTTTTAATGCCAGAGCCAAAACAAGGGGCTGGGCATTATGCACCTCACCTGGACCAACCTGGGCATATCTGGCTTGTGCCCAGCGTTGGTCCAAGGTGTGCTTGAGGTCAAAACGGTATTGAAGCTTAACCTTTTGGATCTCCTGCCGCACAGCCTTGTCTTTGATGTTGATGCCTTCAATTAGGTCAAGTAAACATGACATCACCTCTCCTCTTTTTTGCTCCACCCCCCCTCCAGGGGCATTTACCAAGAAAAAGTTTTTGTAGCAGGGTCGAACTTCATGGCAGCAACGGCTTGCTTGGACTTAGATCCTGTGGCCTCAGGGAAATGCTCATAGAATGCTACAATTAGATCTTGGGCATGGACGCAATCACACACTGTGACCCAACTGTTCTCTGCTGAGTCAAATCCCTTCTAGGATAAAAGATACTAAAGTCTACTTCTTACCCAACAAGAGGCTACAATCTCCTCCACTTCACAATCCAGAGCCCCATCCACAAGATAAGCATCGGGAGTCACTGGTGGGGACCCTCAAACAACATAAGCTTTCTTTCATGGAAAACTGAAAAGATTCAAAATGTGGGGGAGATCCAACTGTTATGAGGCATGGACCACCTTTTCTTATGACGCGGTACGTCCCAATCCTATTTGGTCCCAGAATTTTTGCATGGTTTCTTGATTTGATGTTTTTAGCATCCACAATCGTGATATTTCCTTCCTTGTACGCTGGTCAAACTCGTCTCTTACCATCAGCGCTCTCCTTGTAAGCCTGCATGGCCATATTTAAATTCATGCTCATATACTGGTGTACTTTCTTGATCATTTTTGCAAAGTCCACCATCTCTTCCACATTGGATCCACAACTGGGATCCATGTTGAAGCCGGGATTGAAGACATAGATGGCGAAGAAGGGGGGAAAACTTATTGATGCACGTTGGGCGTTTTTATAACTGAATTAGGCCATGAGGAGATGGAAAACCCAATCTGAATGATCTGCGGCGGTTAACACCACAAGAACTGTTTGAGGAACTATTTCACTCATTCAGTCTGCCCATCTAATTGGGGGTGATAGGCAGTTGAATGGCAGGGACGGATTTTCAGAGTCTTAAACAACTCTTCTTAAAAGATGGAGGTAAACTGAGGTCCACAATCGCTGACTATTTCTTGGAGGAGTCCATGAAGAGAAAAACACATGAATGACAAAGAGCCTAGCCATCTCAGCTGGGGTGACTGTGGTTATGCTGGGAATTAAGTTGACAAACTTCGGAAAATGGTCCACCAACACCATGATGGCATTGTAGCCATCATATATAGTCAATTCCACAATAAAATCCACCAATATAGTAGTCCAAGGCCCTTCAGCCTTTTAAAAGGTACTAACACCCAATAGTGGCTGACAATTCATTTTTTTGGTTGCAGACCAGGCACTATTTACATACCTGCCCACCTGTGCAGCTAACCCCTTTCAATTATAAGTGTGGAGAATTATGTCTAGAGTCTTTGCCTTCCCAGGATGACCAACGGTGATTTTGTCAAGATGGTTCTGGATATTTTCCAGGCGAAGTGGTCTAGCGGGTACCCATAAGCCCCTAAAACCACACCATCTCATCCTTCACGTGATAACCCATGTTATATCATTCTGATTCAAAGCGCTCTTAGCAAGGACCATAGCATATTCATCCAACAAAAGCTAGGAAAAGACTATCTTTCTAAAAAACCATATTCCTCTGCTTTTTCCCATAATATCAAGCACTGGCCCATTGGATGTGGAGAGGGAAGTTGAGACACAATCTTACTCAGCAGAATCATCAAGTGGGTATTATGCACCTCTACCTCCTTAGGATCTGGAGCTAGTGTAGGGTTACAGCTCAAAACATCCACCAAACCATTCTCCTTGCCCTTAGTAAACTCATAGAAAAACAAATTGGGCTAGGGTCTCATGCCAGCAGATTTGCTGTGGGGTCAAGACATGAGGTGCGCGGTAGTACAGTAAGGCACAATGATTTGTATGTACGCAGAAGGGTTGTGATGATCCATGCAAGTAATGACGCTAATAAGTCAGCGCCTCAACCACTACTAGTAACTTTTTATGATATACGGTATTTAACTCTTGTAGAGACATCTTCATGGAAAAATAACACAGTCAAATGCTCTATTCCATATTAGCCTACTTGTAAGAGGGCTGCCACTATAGCAAAGTTGGAGGCATCAGAAGCAACAATGAACTCTTTATTGGGGCTGACATGGCGAAGAACGGAGTGGACAGCAGTATACTTTAACGCTTGGAAAGCCTCATGAAAAGTTGGGGACCACTAGAGCACCTTTGCCCCACTCGCCTTATATAAGAGTGCAGCCGCTTCATAAAGATGTGGTGTGAATTTCTTAAGAAACGTACACAGCCCCAAAAACTCCTCAATTCCTTGACTGGAATTGGGGTGGGCCACTCATGAATTACCTTCTCCTTGTCTGGAGCTATCATGTGCCCTTGGTCAAACACACGTTGCCCAGAAAGGTGACCTGCGACTTGAAGAATTCACATTTATTTTTTTTTAATGTAAGGTCAGCTGCCCCTAAACGCTCCACCACCTGCCAAAGGTGTACCGCATGGGACTCATTGTCAGGGGAAAATACCAGAATATCATCCATGTAGTCTACCGCGCATACCCCCAGCATGTCCCCCAAAGCCGAATCTATACAGCTTTGAAAGATAGCAGGGGCATTTTTAATCCCAAAGGGCATAACCCAAAATTGGAAAATTCATTTTATGGTACAAAATGTGGATAACCACTCCTACACTTGATCCAGATCTGATTGAACGCGTTTAAAAAATTTAGTTTGGAGAAGACTCGCCTTATCCACATAGCGTGCAATCTGTGAGTCAAGTGGGATGGGATGTAAGTCTGATACTGTGACGTTGTTGATATTCCAATAATCTATTCATGGGTGTAAATTACCATCAGCCTTCTCCACAGTGAGAAGTGGGGAGCATATGAGGAGGTTAACTGAAAAATTGCGCCTTTGGATAACTGCTTCTTAACCCAAACATTTAAGGCGCTTCCTCCCTCACAGTCAAAGGGTAAATTGGTGAAGATATATAACCAGATTAAAGGTGAGCTTGAACTTGCAATCAAACTCTGAGTGGGCTGGTAGTACATTGGCTGAAGCCGCATCAAATGAAAATTCCAACCCCTCCAAACAGGAAGGTAAGGGAACATCCAAAGAGGGATTCATTAAAGGAGTAAGACTGAGTGTGTGTATATTGGACTTGTGGGGCAGATCTCCATGAAAGTTTTCTTCAGCCAAAAGGGATAACTAATTTATGACCATTTTTCAAAGTTAAGGACAAGGTATTGTCTTTAAAGTTATTTCTGACATCAAACTTTTGCCACAATTCTACACCCAAAATAATGGGGTACAAGAGGTATTTTATAGGTCGAAAGAGGTCAGCCAAATGATATCTTTCAACTTGATAATCCACTAACTCCATAATTTTTAGCGTGGGAATACCTTGGGAAGCCACTTCCCTAATTATACCTCCTGGAAGATAACTCAACTCAAGGTAATCGGCTAGTTCTTGATTAATAAAATATTTAGAGGCTCCTGTATCCACCAAAATAGTTGTGCTGATTTTCCTAAAGGGGATGAAAGGGTAGTAGTCAACAAAAAATTTCCCAAATGGTTTTTACTTAAAGCAGAAAACGCCAACGCTTCACCAAAAAACTTTCTTCAGACATAAGTAAGCACCAAGGTTTATTTCTGCATTTTAAAATGGAGAGGGATAGTCTGGCCACACTTAATACTGAATTCACATATCCCACCATATCTTCAGCAACTGCATAAACGTTTTTATATTGTAATAGTAACACCTTATCCACCTCCTGGGTTCTGCGGATCATAGTAGTGGTCAAGCGTGGGTTTTCTGGGATGATTTGATACATTGAAATGGGCTCCATATCTGAGCCATAAGAGAAGATATATGGCTCAGTTGTATATATGGAAATGTTGTTATAAAATGCTTTTTGGGCCATTAATGACCCCATACCCATTTTATTGATGGGTTGTACGACTTTTTCCAAGGCCTTCACCACTAGGCCCTTCATTGATGATCCCATATGACCCCTCCAAACGTGGTGCTGAGGAAAAAACAAACTTATTTGTATCAATATTGTGATTTTGGTGGAAAGTCAGGGAATCATGACTCTCATATTGCGAAGTGACTATATCCACCATGTATGAGCAAGAAGGGTTGGTACTTCCCAGATGGAGCAGAAAAAATAACGCTGAGATGCTCCAACTATTGGAAAAATTAGAAAACTGAGATAAGCCCTGCTGCAGCCATGGCCAACAGCC
The DNA here is from genome assembly GCA_022478985.1 of Massospora cicadina. Taxonomy (NCBI): domain Eukaryota; kingdom Fungi; phylum Entomophthoromycota; class Entomophthoromycetes; order Entomophthorales; family Entomophthoraceae; genus Massospora; species Massospora cicadina. The sequence goes on along the minus strand of JAKSZP010013301.1, from coordinate 126,467 downwards.
AGAACACCCAATTTGCACTTTGTGAAAGTCCCACATAGAAAAAAGTTTGTGCACATAAAGTAAAGTGTTTGGTCATCCAATGTCAGGAGGGTGTCTATAACTCTCCACTTCCCATTGTGGTGGTGCACGGTGCACTGGACCAACGCAAGTGAACTATTTGTCAGTATTAAAATAAAGATAGCCTAGCAGAGGTGCTTGAGATAAAGGGACATAGGGTGAGGGTGGTTAGCATGGTACACATAAATAGGGGTCGAGCAATCATTATAACTTGGCTCTGCCCAAAGGGCAGTTCATAACCAAGATTTGTACAGGGCTAGCGTGCACGGGTGACCAAGTTTGGAGTGAACCTGGTAGGCCCAATGGTGTACCTGAGGTTGTAATAATTTTTAACAAATACATTGGCTAATGTGATGTGAGACCTCCTTGAAGAGGTCTGTGCACAGGTTCACCCAGGTCAACATATAGAAAAAACGTAAAACTGAATAGGAATTTATTGAAGGATGACGACCAATGAGAAAGGTTGGTCTTAGGAAAACAAGATTAAGCCAACTATTGGAAATCATCAATTGGAGTTAGTGGTACTAAGCACTAGTGCACCAATAAGTGCACGCTTCCATTTTACTGGGTAATGTACTTCAAAATTGACCTTACTCAAGTTATCAATTGAAGTTGAGCCCAGCCCAAGTTAGTAATTCCATAAATTGAATGGGTTTCAAACCCCCTTTCACCAATAAATCAAATTGAGCCGTCAGAATTCAAAAGGTAAAATGTCCATTTTAACGCTATGGCCATTAAATAGGGCTGTGCAGGTTGCACTTCATCTGAACCAACCTGGGCATAACTGGCCTGCACCCAGCGTTGGTCCAACGTGTGCCTCGAGTCAGGAAGGTCCTGAAGCTTAACCTTCTTGCCCTCTTGGCGCCCAACCTTATCCTGGTCATTTACCCTCAATCAGGTCATGTGAACATGACACTATACTTCCTTTATTACAGATGACTAGTTCCCTTGCATTGGGCCTGTGCACCGTGCACCACCACACTGGGAACTGGAGAGTTATAGACACTATCCTGACTTTAAACTACTAACCCCTTTACTTTACATGCACAAACTTTTTCCATGTGGGACTTTCAAGAAGTGCAAATGGGGTGTACCAGCTGTTAGTCACGTCCATAGTAGGGCTCACCACCATTTTCTCAAATTCTTGATGGTTGTAGCATATCAGTGTTGTTCTTGCTACCTCCAACTGGAAAGTACCCACCCTTCTTGCCCTTACCTGGTGGATGCGGATGCTTTGTGATCCAAGAGTTGCTACCCCAAATTTTCACCAAAATTACAAAATTGACACAAAGAAAATTGTTTTTTCCTCAGCACCAAGCTCAGAAGGTGCAGGCGATATCATTGATTAAGGGCCTGGTGGTGATGGCCTTAGATAACGGTGCTCACCCATCATCAAAAATGAGTATGGTGTCATTTTTGGCCCAAAACGCGTTTAATAATGCTGATTTCTTATATAAAACCAAACCCTATATCTTCTCTTATAGCTCAGATATGAATCCTATTCCTGTGTACCAAATCACACCTGATAACCCATGCTTGACTACTACCATGATCCTCAGAACACAAGAGGTGATAAAAGAGTTACTTAATCAATATAAAAATGTTTATGCAGTCGTTGAAGATATAGTGGTATATGTGACCTCAGTAGTAAGAGTGGACAACTATCCCTCTCCATTCTATGATGCAGAAATGTACCATGTAGGCTTGCTTATGCCTGAAAAAATTTTAATGGTGAAGCGTTGGCGTTTTCTGCTTTAAGTAAAAACCATTTTGGAAATTTTTTGTTGACTACTACCCTTTCATCCCCTTTAGGAAAATCAGCACAACTATTTTGGTGGATACAGGAGCCTCTAAGAATTTTATTGATCAAGAACTAGCCGATTACCTTGAGTTGAGTTACTTGCCAGGAGGTAAAATTAGGGGAGTGGCTTCCCAAGGTATTCCCACGCTAAAAATTATGGAGTTAGTGGATTATCAAGTTGAAAGATATCATTTGGCTGACCGCTTCCAACCTATCAAATACCTCTTGTAACTCATTATTTTGGGTGTAGAGTTGCGGAAAAAGTTTGATGTCAGAAATAACTAGAAAGACAATACCTTGTCCCTAACTTTGAAAAATGGTCATAAATTTGTTTTCCATTTTGGCTGAATAAAACTTTCATGACGATCTTCCCCACAAGCCCAATATACACACACTCAGTCTTACTCCTTTAATGAATCCCTCTTTGGATGTTCCCTTACCTTCCTGTTTGGAGGGGTTGGAATCTTCATTTGATGCGGCTTCAGCCAATGTACTACCAGCCCACTCAGAGTTTGATTGCAAGTTCAAGCTCACCTTTAATCTGGTTATATATCTTCACTAATTTACCCTTTGACTGTGAGGGAGGAAGCGCCTTAATGTTTGGGTTAAGGAGCAGTTATCCAAAGGCGCAATTTTCAGTGAACCTCCCCATATGCTCCCCACTTCTCACTGTGGAGAAGGCTGATGGTAATTTACACCCATGAATAGATTATTGGTAACTCAACAACGTCACAGTACCAGACTTACATCCCATCCCACTGGACTCACAGATTGCACGCTATGTGGAGAAGGCGAGTCTTCTCCAAAATGGATTGTTTAAACGCGTTCAATCTGATCTGGATCAAGTGCAGGAGTGGTTAACCACATTTCATACCATAAAAGGAATTTTCCAATTTTGGGTTATGCCCTTTGGGATTAAAAATGCCCCTGCTATCTTTCAACGCCATATTGAAGTGGCTTTGGGAAACCTGCTGGGGTATGCGCGGTATCCTATCTGAATGATATTCTGATGTTTTCCCCTGATAATAAGTCCCATGCAGTACACCTTTGGCAGGTGGTGGAGCGTTTAGGGGCAGCTGACCTTACATTAAAAAAGTAAATGTGAATTCTTCAAGTTGCAGGTTAACTTACTGGGCAACGTGTGTTTGACCAAGGGCACATGATAACTTAGACAAAGATAAGGCAATTTGTGAGTGTCCCACTCCAACTTCAGTTAAAGAATTGAGGAGTTTTTTGGGGCCGTGTACGTTCCTTAAGAAATTCACACCAAATCTTTCTGAAGTGGCTTCTCCCTTGTATAAGTTGAGTGGGGCAAAAGTTCTCCAGTGGTCCCAAACTTTTCAGGAGGCTTTCCAAGCGGTAAAGTGTACTCTGCTGTCAACTCCATTCTTCGCCATGTCAACCCCAATAAAAAGTTCATTGTTGCTTCTGATGCCTCCAACTTCGCCATATCATCATCCCTAAGACAATTAAACAAAGATGGAATTGAGCATTTTGTGGGATATTTTTCCAGGAAGATGTCTCTACAAGAGTTAAACTATGCCGTATATGATAAAGAGTTATTAGCAGTGGTTGAGGCGCTGAAGTATTGGCGTTATCCCTTGCATGGCTCATCCCAACCCTTCTGTGTACATACAGATCACCATGCCTTACTGTACTATCACACATCTCATGCCTTGACCCCACGGCAGACCCGCTGGCATGAGACCCTAGCCCAATTTGTTTTTTCCTATGAGTTTACTAAGGGCAAGGAGAATGATTTGGCGGATGCTTTGAGCCGCAACTCTGAACTAGCTTAAGATCCTAAGGAGGTAGAGGTGCATAATACCCACTTGATGATTCTACTGGGTAAGATTGTGTCTCAATTTCCTCTCTCAGCCAATGGGCCAGCGCTTTCTCCTCTGGAAAATGTGGAGGAATATGGTATGTTCAGAAAGTTAGTCCTTTACAAGCCTTTGTCAGCCAAATATACTATGATCCTTGCTAAGAGAGCGTTGAATACGGAGGATATTACCAGGGGCAATCACGTGAAGGATGAGATGGTGTGGTTTCAGGGGCGCCTATGAGTTCCCGCCAGACCACTTTGCCTGGAAATCAATTGGGAAAATCATGATGGAATCACTATTGGTCATCCTGGAAAGGCAAAGACTCTGGAGATAATTCACTGCACTTACAATTGGAATAAGTAAGCCGCTCTTTGGTAGGCAGGTATTTCAAAGAGTGCCTGCTTTGCAACCAAATGAAACCAAACCAACAGCCACTAGCGAGGCTGCTGGTACCAGTTCATAAGGTTGAAGGGCCTTGGACTACTATATTGGTGGATTATATTGTGGAATTGCCATATATGATGGCTATAGTGCTATCATGGTAGTGGTGAACCGCTTTACAAAGTTTGCTCACTCTATACCCTGCAGAACCACAATAACCACAGCTGAGATGGCTAGGCTCTTTGTCATTAATGTGTTTGCTCTTCATGTGGTCCTCCAAGAAATAATTAACGATTGTGTACCCCAGTTTACCTCCATCTTTTGGGAAGTGTTGTGTAAGACTCTTCAGATTTGTTCCTGCAATAAACTGCCTATCACCCCCAATTATATGGGCAGACTGAATGAGTGAACAAGTGTCTTGAACAGTTCTTGAAGTTTTACACTGCCGCAGATCATTTAGATTGGGTTTCCATCTCCTCCTGGCCCAATTCAGTTTTAACAACGTCCAACATGTATCAATCCGTTGTCCCCCCTTCTTCGCCTTCTATTTCTTCAATCCCACCTTCAACATGGAGCCCAGTGTGTATCCAAGGTGGAAGCGGTAATGGACTTTGCAAAAATGATCAAGAAAATCACAAGAGGGTGAGCAAAAATTTAGATGCGGCCATGCAGACTTACAAGGAGAATGATGATGGTAAGAGACGAGTTGGACCAGCGTACAAGGAAAGAGATCTCATGATGCTGGATGATAAAAACATCACATTTTTAAGAAGCCATGTAAAAACTAAGACCTAATAGGATTGAGCCGTACCGCGTCAGCAGAAAGGTGGGCCACACCTCATACAAATTGAATCTCCCCCTTTGTACTGAATCTTTTCAGTATTCCATAAAAAAAACTTACATAGTAAGAGGGCCTCTCACCAGAGAATCCCAAGGCTTATCTCATGGATGGGGCACTGGAGTGGGAAGTGGAGGAAATTATAGCCTCTCATGGTTTAAGAAGAAGACTTGAGTATCTTGTATCCTGGAAGGGATTTGATGCAGCAGAGAACAATTAGGTCCCAGTGTGTAACTGCGCCCATGCCAAGATCTAATTGTAGCACTCCACGACCATTTCTCAGAGGCCGCAGGATCTAAGTCCAAGCAATACGTCTCTTTCATAAAGTTAGCCCCTGCCCACAAAAATATTTCCTTGGAGAATGCCCCAGAGGGGGTGGAGCCCAAAAAAGAAGAGAGTTTAATGTCATGTTTACATGACCTTATTGAGGGAACCAACATCAAGGACAAGGCTGGGCGGAAGGAGGTCCAAAAGGTTAAGCTTCAAGACCTTTCTGACCTCAAGCACACCTTGGACCAACGCTGGGTACAAGCCAGGTATTCCCAGGTTGATCCAAGTGAGGTGCATAATGCCCAGCCCCTTTTTTGGCTTTGGTATTAAAGTGGATGAGTTATTTACTTAATAATGACAGCTCAATTTGGTTTATTGGTGAATGGGGATTTGAAACCCGTTCAATTTATGAAATTACTAACTAGGGTCAAGCTCAACTTCAATCAATCACTTGAGTAAGTTCAATTTCAAAGTATGTTACATGATCAGATGGGAGCGTGCGCTTATTGGTACACCAAGGCTTAGCACCACTTTCACCAATGGATGATTCCCCCATTTTGGTTTAAATATAATTTTTTAATAACATCCTTCCTCGTTGGTTGTCTTCCTCTCTATAATAAACTCCTCTTTAGTTTTACATTTTCTTGTGTTAAAGTGGATGAACCTGAGCGCTGACCTCTATGAGGAGGTCTCATGCAACTTTAGCCATGTCATTTGTACAAATTTAACCCTCTCATCTAGTGCACAACAGGTCTGCTTTAGTCCTCTCCATACCAAAGCACCCTTGCACTCCTGCATTGAACACCGCTTGGATATGGACTGCTCTTTTGGGTCCACAGAAGTCTTGCTGTTTGTACAATTTCTATTACTCTACTACATGATGTTCACCCTTTACTTATGTCTTTTAGCTTAAGCACCCTCTGCGGGGCTATTCTTCCCATTTAATACTTATGATTAGTTCCCTTGCATTGGGCCTATGCACCGTGCACCACCACACTGGGAACTGGAGATTATAGTTACTCTCATGACAGTAGGGCAAGTGCATCATGCTAAGTATGTCGTCCTTCCCTATAGAGAGGGGCCAAAGTCCTGAATTTTACCAGACTTGACTTTTTTTAGAAGGATTTAAGATGATGATTTTATATTAAATTAGTTTTAGAAGTTAAAAAGTAATTGAGATGGGTTGACCTTGGGACAAATATACTGCACCAAGATTTTTTAATTTATTCAAGGTGTTGTAAAATCAGATGGTATTGTTAGAATATGCCATATTGTTTGTACAGGTCGAACCCACTGAACAACAGACAGACAATGTGGGGATCACCAGTCCTTCAGACACTTGAAAATATGCTAAAAATTAGGAGCAATCGTCCCAATGACTCTTTTATTTTTTAATAAGTACAGTGATCTTTCGCTGTTCTGCTATTTCTACTATTAACAGCTTCACTTCTCTCAATCGCCCATCTTGCTAATATATAGCGCTTCAGATGGTATTGCTCTCGTAGCTTGGGCTATTCTATTCCGCCAATTCTCTTCAATTTTGGCTTGTTATTCTCTAGCTCTCTATCACCCTAATTGTAGGCGATTTTATTTGTATTCATTGAATGTTGACATCACCTTATTGCCTTATTGCCTTATACAGAGGCAATCCAATAATAACCTGTTATATCCCAATATTGCCTCATCTTGAGGCACTCAAATAACTGTAACTGATATCATGTTTGGCGGATTCTGCCCAATCCGCCCTAGCTGCCCCAATGTTATCATCCAGACATATCATAATCGCAACAGTACCCCCTCCTTGACTGGATGTTAAGGCTCCTATTGTTTGTATGGTAAGAGGAACTTCACATGTGCTCAGTTAATGATATGATCACTTGCGGGGTCCTTGATGATATATCCATCAACCCCAGTTTTCTCTATAACTTTGAACGGACCAATTCAAATACTGGCCAGCTTGTGTTTCTGTCCAAACCCATGTTGATCATGGAAGAGAACCATATCCCCTTCTTTGAACTGCGCCAACCTGATATAACATACCTTATTGGCCACCCAATTCCTGATTTTCTTGGTTAAGCTGAAGAAATATGCTTTAGTTTGCAATTTGATCAAAATGTTCGCAAGGTTAATCAAATAGCAATGAGGTTCCATTCTGCCGGTGTCTTCTACCCACAAATAAAGTAACGCTGGAAGAGCTGGGTGTCAGCCATATAGTACTTGGAAGGGGCTCTTCCCCGTGGTGGAATGTTAACTAGTGTTATAGGAAAACATGGCAGTGGAAAGGAGGGAGCTCCAATCGGAAGGCCAATCTGTTACAAATTTTCATAGTATTTTCACCAAAGTTCCATTTACCCATTCAACCATTCCATTGGATTTGGGGTGATATGGAGTCATCGGAACCCCGCGGATACCCATAAGCTTAGTCAGTTTGGGGAGGATGTGCAAGGTGAAGTTGGTTCCATTATCAGTGAGAATAAACTGGGGGTAGCCGTGTCACTGAATAATGCATTCCATTATTAACTTGGCCACTGTAATCGCCCCCATATTCTGTATCACCCTCGCTTTGACCCACAGGGTCAAGTGTTCAATAGCCACTAGAATGTACTTACACCGGTTAACTCCTGTTGGCAAGGGACCAACAACGTCAAGGGAAACCGTGTGCCAAGCAAAATGTGGTTTCACTATCTGGTATGAAGTCTTAAGACGAATGGATTCTCCAATTGGCATTAATGGCACTAGGAAATGGTTTTGAGCACATTGAAGTTCATGCTTTCCCAATAGTACTGAGGGTGCAACAACTCCATTGTCTTGCGCACCCCACCATGTCTGACTGCCTTATGGGCGCTCAGAATGATTCCCATCCATTCTGAGGGTCACAGAAAATTCACCGTAGAATTGTCAATCCGCTTGTACAGTTCCCCATTATGTTGGAAGGTATTCGTTCACATCTCATTTAACACTTTGATCACTTGGGGCGGTTCGTCATCATATTTTCCACCGAGCATTTTATTGTACATCACGTCTCTGAGGTCCACTATCATGGAAACAGTTGGAAGTCAAGATAAACAGTCAGCGTTCTGATGCTTTACTACTGGGCAATAAAGGATCTCAAAGTCATAAACCTGCAACTTAAAAGCCCGTTGGGCCAAACGGCCTTCAGGTTCTTTGAGGTTCTGCAACCAGCGTAATGATGCGTGATCTGTTAGGAATTTGAACTTTACCCCGTGCAAGTATACTCTAAATTGCTTATACATGTAGATCACCGCTAAGCACTCCCACTTGGTCACAGTATAATTATGCTCATAGAAGTTCAGACTTCAACTACAGTATGCTGCAGGATGCTCCTCTCCCTCATCATCTTTCTGAGAAAGTACTGCCCTGACAGCTGAAAGGGACGCATCTGTCTGAACAATAAACTCTTTGTCTTAGTTTGGATAACATAGCCCCGGTGCACTGGTCAGCACTGTACGAAGTGTATCAAAAGCATATTAACAACGTTCCGTCAATTTGAACACAGCATCCTTTTTTAACAACTCAAATAGTGTCCCCCAATACAGCTAAAGGTAGGGATGAAGCGCCGGTAGTAACAGACTATTCCCAGAAATACCTATATGTCACATTTACTATGAGGTGTAGTCATTTTGCTGATGGCCTCCACCTTAGCTGGCTGTGGTTTCAGCCCTTTAGAGTCTACCACAAATCCCAGGTATTACAACTGATCTTTGAAGAAGTTATATTTTGAGGCTTAATTTTGATGTTTGCCTCAGCAATCCGGCAGAATACTGCCTCTAAATGATTGAGGTGCTCCAAAAAGGTTTGAGAGAAAAGGTTAATATTATTAAGGTATACAAGGACGCATGACAGCTTCAGGTCACCAAGAATAATGACCTTGGCTCTCTGAAATGCAGCTGGGGCGTTGCACAGCCCTTGAGGCATCTGAGTCAGTTGAAAAAGGCCTTTGGAGGTGATTATGGCGCATTTTTCCTGTTCTGCTGTGGGTAGCTCAATTTGCCAATAACTGGATATCAAATCCATTACTGAGAAATAGCGAGCTCCACCTAACTGATCCAGCGCATCATCAATCCTTGGCAAAGGGTATGAGTCCTTTTTTGTAATACTGTTGAGCTTCTGGTAGTCTATTACTATGCAGTTGGTGCCGTCCTTCTTTTCAACAATCAGAACGGGTGAAGCCCACGGACCCTTGGATGGTTCAAGCATGCCTTGCTCCAGCAACTTGTTAATTTCATTAGTAACAATGTCTTCCACTGCTCTCGATTGGTGGATCAGTCAAGACCTTATAGGGGGATGATCTCCTGTGTCTACTCAATGGACCACCCCTGAGCACACCCTAAGTCATTATTGTCAATAGAGAAAATCCCCTTGTACTTCTGAAATAAAGCTATTGCTTGGTCTTTTTGCTCTTCCAATAGTCCTATTAGATTACTCCTCAGTACCACCATCAGTACACCAGCCAGTGCGTCAACTGGTAGACCAAATTTGTCCAATGACCCGAAATCATGAACCTGAAGGACCTCTTCTATTGGAGTCAAGTGAAAATACGCTACTATTTGATGTCAGAGGATTTGCATTGGTTTGTTCTGGAGGTTTGCTAACAAAACCTTAATTTCTCCATGGCCTGGAAGCATAATCCCTGGAGCCACATGAGGCTCAAACCGTGTTTGATGATAGAGTCCAATGACTTCCCCATATAGCCCAACAGGCACTTCCACCTCTAACTTGGTGTTCACTAGAACTTGATGTCCATAGAGAAATAGATATGTGCCCTGCAGCTCAGAGAGGCATCCCTTAATATTCATATATCTGCTGGGGAAGGGTAAGAGTCTTTCTTTTTAGTTGATGATAGCGGACTGGAATCACTCCGTCACTATATGCAATATTGATATCGCTCATGTGTACTGGATCCTTCGGTACTCCACTAGAGGTGCTTTAAATTGGGATCCGCTGCCCCAGAATGACAAGGGTCTCCTCCGTCATATTAACAACAGCCCCAAAATGGCGCAGGAAAGTGGTCCCAATTAGAAAATTGTAGTTTTTGTTTGGTAGCACAATCACAGGAGCTACAACAACAATGGACCCAAAGTGCAGAGGCAGCGCACTTTATGCTCCCTCAGAGACGGTGCTTACTGCTCCAGCAGTTCCATACACCATTTGATGGTCCACATCAGGTTTTAACGTCAACTTTGCCATCAACTTAGTGGAAACTATGTTGACTGAAGCACAAGTATCTATTATAGCGCAAACTCTTTTTTGCTACAAAAATATCACAGTATGTACACTCAGAATAAGAAGAATATTGACTATTTAATACATGAACATTTACGGGATCTCTTTTTTCAAGAAAACTCATTATCCCTCACCAACTTTGGGATATTCTTTGACAATGGCTTCTACTGGAAGGGCGACGTTTACTCCTTTCAGAGTTGGCGCATCCGCGGCAGTATCCAGCTTGTCTTGATCAAGCATTTGACAGGCATACAGCTTTGATTGCTCTGTGGATACTTTGTCTGCCGCGGCCTTGGATTGAGCTCACGTTACTACATTCACTCCTCCAACTGGTTGCTGGTATAAAATTTTGTCATTGTAATGAGGGACTTCAGCGGGATATACTTCTAGTGATTCAGAGACGTTTTGGTTTGGAATTGCGGTAGTAGAGAGTTTCATTTCTACTCCACTCCATCTTTTCCCTGATAGTATTGATCTTGTTGTATTTAGTTCACATAGCGGTTATGGCAGAATTTTGCCAAGTGACAAGGGAGGCTGCATTCATAGCAGTTAGCCCCATAAGAGCCACGTCCTTGATTATCATAAGAGGGTCTAGATCGGAAAGTTTGGTGTTGTTTGGCGTAACTAAGCCCAGTTTGGTAAGATGATTGTTGACATTTGGCGTAGCTAGGTCCTGGTCATTAGCTAGGTTGCTGACAGTTTCATGACCAGCCCATATATGCTGATCAAAATGTTGAGTAGAATTTGGCTGAGGATGAGGCACAGAGCTATAGTAAGGTCAAGGGTTGATAGGCGGAACATGGGTCAGACAAGAGTATTCGCTTGAATAAGATGGTACAGTAGATGCGGTAGTCTTTTGTTCCATATTTGGTGGTGGAAAGTTAGGGGATATGCGACGCAAAAACTGTATAATCTTGAGCAGAGGAAAGTTATCATCCAGAAGCGGCAAAATGACATTGTGAAGTTCTCAGTATGAATTTACCACAGAGGTCATGGCAATGCACACGTCAGCTTCTGCTAAGTACCCTGCCCCTAATCAGCACGTGGGCTTCCATTGTGAATTGATCAGCAAACTCCAGGAGAGTCTCGTTTTGGTGGAATCCAATCATTAAGAATTCCGCTTTCCGCTGTGACATCTTTGAGGTACCCCCAAACAGGAGAAGCACGGTATCCTTTACATCCTTATAGGTGACAGAGCTACTTGGGAGGTAACAGGTGACTTGATAAGCACTTCTGACATCCAAGGCGGATATCAGCAGTTCAGCCTTCTGTCTATCAGATGCACCTTCTGCTGCAAATTTAAACCGTTTGAATAAACCATGGATGTTTCCATTTAAATCAAATGGAGGTAGTTTCTCAATATTAACCTCCTCATCCCGTTTGCAGCTTTTTGGGACATACTGAGGAATGGGTTGGGATCCAAAAGAAGTTTCCTGATGAGAAGTTGGATCAGCGGAAGTTGGGATGTCCGCCGCTTCAGGGGTAGCATGGCCTTCTGCCATGGGCAGCACTGCCATTACTTGAGGGAATTGGCGTTCTGACTCATATTTATATCCAGTACTACCATCCTGGGTGTAGTAGCTCCGACCAGCGTCATATTATCTATCATATGATGCTCCCCCTATTATTCATCCTCATTACAGTGAGAAGACCAAGAGGCACTGGTCAATCTCCGCTCTGCACATTGCAGCCATTAGGTAGTGTCATTCAACTGGTTGGCGAGTTCCTTGTTTTGTTGTCCCAAAAATGCATTTGGCTAAACGTGCTATCAAGCTGGTGCATGACATAATCTCGTTCTTGAAGAAGTTTATCCTGACTTTTGAGCACTGCATCTAAGGTAAGTTTGAGTTCCTCATACCCGGCTGGTGCAGTGTTTTGTGAAGATCCTCCGCCACACAGGCTGTGTAAGACATGGCTGGCAACTAGAGTTTTGTAGTACTTGGTGGTTGATCAATGGGCCCCCTGTAGTGAGCACCACTGTTATAAAGTTGGATGTTATTATTAGGATCTGCCATATTGTTTGTACAGGTCAAACCCACTGAACAACAGTCAGATGATGTGGAGATCGCTGGTCCTTTGGACACACTTGAAAATATACTAAAAATTAGGAGCAATTGCCCTGACTCTTCTATTTATTTTAATAAATACAGAAATCTTTCGCTGTTTCACTATTTCTACTATTAACAACTTCACTTCTCTCAATTGCCCATCTCGCTTATATACAGCAGCTTTGGATGATACCACTCTCATAGCTTCAGCTATTCTATTCCGCTGATTCTCCTCAATTTCAGCTTGTTATTCTCTAGCTCTCTATCACCCTGATTGTAGGCGATTTGATTCATATCTGTCAAATGTTGACATCGCCTTATTGCCTTATTGCTTTATTTAGAGGCGATCTAATAATAACCCATTATATTCCAATATCGCCTCATCTCAAGGCACTCAAATAATCATAACTGATAGCATTTTTGGCGGAAGCTGCCCAAACCGCCCTAGCTGTCCCAAGATAATCATCCAGTCATATTGGAATCATGACACAAGGTATGCTGAACTGGGGATAAACTTTACAATGCTTGAAAGAGCTAAAACTAAATTAAATAGAATTAAAACAAAGTTTAAAAAAACAGATGGATCCACTTTAACTGACAATAATTCAAAAAATATACTAACCAACATGGAAGCAGAAACCACTATCCATCCATGGCTGAGGGAAAAGAGGGATTGGAAGGCTCTTCATCCTCATCTGGTGGGGACATGTAACAGCACAAAGCGGAGAGCACTGGCATGGGTGCATCATGGAAATGGGGGTCAAGATAATAGAGAGGTGCTTGCAGCTCAATGTGTGAGATGAGGAGGTTGGAAATGTAGTTTGTAAGGGATTTCTAAGCCTCAAGGCGTACTTTAGGTAGGGTGGCAAAGGTTGCAAGTTGTTGCAGGTAATTCAGGTCTTTGGGCTAAACTTTACAACCGCCATGACTTTTTGAACTGTTGAATTTGCCACTGATAGTATCAGAGATGTTCTTTTTTATGTTTTGGGAGCATGGTACTAGGGAGGATAGGAGGTGGCAGGCCTGCAGCAAGTACTGCAACTGATTTTGCAATGGCGTTATGGGTTGGGTGACATTCCAGGGAGGCAACTGCCTCTTCAGTTAGTTGGTGATCACTTTTGAATGGGGTGGCATCATGGCGAGGCACATAATGGTGCTTTGGAAATTGGGCTGTTTATTCAGTATTGAGATTAATTTTGAATAAAGGAGGCCCAGCCCAATTAACTTCAGGGTAAACTCACCTCAATTAGTCAACCTCAACCAAGTATTCCATGGATTTTGGTTGAATTTGATTAAGTTATATATATTTGAAGATCTGTGACGGGTGGCTGGGAGGATGGTTTAGAACTTACTTTAGTCCATTCTGGCTCCTGATTGGTGGGTTTAGGTGAAGAGGTTTGTTGAGGTAATTTTTGGTTGGTTGATTCAGTGGTTGCTATGGCTACCACTTTGGGGGAGGGGGAAAGGATAGTGCTCCATTATAAAATGTAATTGGATCAGCTATAGGATCATCATGTGAAAAGTCAGGTGTGGGTGCCATAGCTCAGGTGATGGAGGGGCAGCGCTGTTTTGAATGGTCCAGTTTGAAATAGGTAGGGCAAATGGTGCGCCCTCCATCCACTTGGGCCCAGAAAGGATGGTCAAGGGTAGATGGGATAATGGTGCTAGGGGTATTGAGAGGGGGTGCTCTAAAACACCAAGGGGGTGGTAGCTGCTACTGCAGCATCAGCTTCACTTGAGAAGCTAAGATCAAAATACCCATGAAGGGGCAAAAGTTGATGAAGCTTGCAGGCTGCATACCAGTCTGGGCTAATTTAATAATAGCTTTGTCTGAGTAGGGGAACAAATTACCATTTTCAACCCAAAGGCCAAATTGCATGTTGCTTCAGGGGAGCATGAGGGAGCAACGTGGCGCCACCTGAGTTCAGGCAAGATGTAATACTAAGTACTTAGGCGATACATAGCGTCCTGAAGAATTTGGAGGGCTAACCAAGCCAGACTGAGCACATTTCAGCAATGGCCAAAAAACATTAGGAGGTGGCGCACCACTGCCCCACATGGAGCAGCGGGCATTGATTGCATTGACATAGGTAACATAAATAGGGTGACGTTGAGTGGAGAGTTTTTATTAAATTTTAAACTACAATTTGAAAAAAAGTGAGCGAAATAAAAGCAACGAGATTTTTTTATCCAGCACAGGTTTTGAACTTGTTTTGAAAAATAAGCACTAGAGTGGAAGCAGGAATTACCCTGCCAGACTAACCACCTTTTAGTTGTAGTAAATTGAATGATACTATATTAAGTATAATAGGTTAAATGCTAAGGTTAAGAAAGGAGAGCCTTACACTATTTAAAGTGCTAAGGCTAATAATGGGAGACAAAAGAATTCATGAAAAGCTCAAGGAAAAATACTAAGCGGTGGCAATCTAATGCTAAATTTTAGAAAAACATTGCATTAATTGCAATTAATGTATTAGTAAATCTTAATAAATATTGGGTTATTAATAAATAACCTAAGCATTAGTTGCTGGTAATCTCTTAACTCAAATTATTATTGCGCTGAACCTCAACAGTTTAGGAAGCTTAATTTACCTAAGATATTGATAATTAGTTATTGGGGATGATCCACAACACTTCAAAATTAGCTCACCCAAGCTAATGGGGAGCATAATTTGTCATTTACAAATAATTTAATATTGGCGAGTCATGAATATAAATAAGAGGCTTCACCAAAAAGGGCAATGCCTGAAACCTGTTGACAACACTTCTAATCAGTTATAATATAATAGTGGCCACTGATCACCTCACTAGAATGGGTGGAGGCTAAAGCGGTCAGGAATTTAGGTGCTATAACTATGTTGAAGTTTATTCTAAAGGAAGTTATATAACAGCATGGATGCTCCAATTTCTACTGATAAAAAAAGACTACCTTTACGTTACAGATGATTTATAAGCTTAATGACTTAATGGGTATATGCAGGGTATTGTTTATGATCTACCACCTGGAGACTAACTGCACCATCAAACAAGTGAATGGTACTCTCATTAGGATTTTGCAAAAAAATTGATTATAATGAAGGTATCTAGCTAGAACCTTTTAATGCCTTTCACCTTTTTGTTTATAACATATCCTAAGACCCAACCATGGCACTCCCTGTTCACTTTACTTCATGGGAAGCAACCAGCACTTCCCCTAATTTTATACCCTTGTGTCAATAAAGAAGCTTTGACTCCCACAAATATCTGGAAATGCTGGTCCAGATTTTATTGAACTACAAAGAGCTGAATATTCCAATGTGCTAGCTCAAAAAAAATTATAAATGGGATAGCGCAGACTGATGGCCGCTACCCACTTTACTATAGGGGAACTCATTTTGTATCATTTAACCATGGATTTGGACAAACTAGCAAGGTTGACATATATGGAAGGGGCTTTTATAATGATTGAGAAAATATCTACTGTAAGTCTTGTGGAGCGCTACCTCCATTTGGATTGAGGTGTTCTCTTCTTCATCAAAAAAGGGTCCAAGAAGGGCAGCTATCCCTCTCATCTCACAGGGTGACCTCACCCATGTGGTGGTGAGCGTTGGGTAACAGCTTTCTCTTTAAGGATCCCACCACTTGTTCCAGTATTAACTTTAGACAAATTAATACAACAAATTAAGGGGATTTGTGATGAGATTTTGGGGAGTTTTCATTCTCTTGGGATGAGAGATCCAAATAAAATCAAGGGCAACAAGTATTCATCATCAATATTCAAAAGCCCTAAATCACTAGAAACAAGGCCTGAAGGGCGTGTACCTTTGATGAATAAAGCATTTAATTTCAGATATTTGGAAAAGCTCACCAATGGCATTGGGCCATTGGAAAAACTGAGGCAAGTTCAAAACACTCCCCAGCAGTATTGCAAACTCCATCCATAATTCTAGTTTGGTCTAATGGATGCTGGAGCGATTGGGTGCAGGTAGATTGGGCATCCCAAACCCATTCCCAACCTCATGGGACTACCCTTATGTGGGGTGGCCTTGAAAGTTTCCACTTCCCAATGGTTAGATGCCATTGCTCTAGTCATTGAAATCAAAGAAAATTGGAAATTTGGTCATTTATGGACAAACTGACAGCAACACAGCCCATCATGACAATTTTGAAGTTAATTCTAAATAATTGTTTTCCACCTCACTTGAATTTTGATGGATTAGGTGAATCTCAGGGCCCTGATCCTAAGCTTGTCTAAGCTATTTCCCAAATCAATTGTCTATTAATCAGTTATAATACACTGATAAAATTGATGGTTACTTTTCCAAATTTGAATTTTCAATAAGATTCTGTACCCAAAATCCAATTTCTTTCCTTATGATGAAATTTAAACCCCCCATTATGATCTCACTTATCCCAACCTAAACCTATGGGCCCTGAGGCCATGACTGGCTGGTTTGTTGCAGGGTTGTTTCTCACAATTATGACATTTTGGAATTTGCTAATGGATTTCCTTAGTACACAATTTAACATCATTCAGGTAGCAGCTCCTCTGGCCTTTGGGCTTTCCATCTGGGTGTTTGAGCATCCAGACTGGCAGGCTGGTTTAAATTTTTTCTGCCGCCATCATGACATCTACAGATGCCTACAACCTGAAGGATCCAGTTAAAGGTCACCTTATCAACCAGTTGCATGATAAGTTTTGTAAAAAAATATCTTTAGAAGTTTGGGCTGATAGCCCCAAGTTATTAATGAGTTAGTTGAACCCATACATCTTTATTAATCAATTTTTTGTTAAGTGGGGGAAATGTTGTAACCAGCTTTGACTGATCATCTGGATATATTATTTTATATTTAATATTATACTGTAACTAATAATTGATAGAAGATTTGATCTATATAGTTATTAAATGCCGCATGGCCTCTGGACTTATAAGTAGTAGCCTAAAGTATTGATCTACTATTAATTAAATCCCTGAAACCCCACCGGCACATTTCTCATTTCCTAACTTTGTTGCTCTCAATGCTGTAGCCTTAATCATTATATCACCCCCTATTTTATTTTAGTATACTATTCTATATTGCCCCCAAGTTGGTATAAAACCATTAATAATAGGATTATATATTTACACTGGTGGCTAGCCAGTAACTTGACTGCTTTAGCATATTGCACATTTACATAAAAATTTCTTGAGCTTAGTTATTTTGTTTTCTGACCTAATTTGGATATTATGATTTTAGTCTACCATTTGGAGGTGCTTCTTAGTAACCATGGAAAGCACTAATAAAAACTCTGGTAGATGTAGGATATCTGATAGGGTTGCCAAGGAAAAAAGGGGATATTTTTCTAATATAAGTTGTATCAGCCTATATAATCAATTACATTAGCAAGCCTGTGAGCCTCTAGCAGTATTTGATACTACAGGGTACTCTCTTGTTTTTTTAAAGTTTTAACCCTATTTTAGACAATAACTTTTCTTCTTGTGAGGTTTTTATCAAAGTTAATGTCTTCATACAGAATTTGAGTTATTGGTGTAGTTACTGTGCAGTTGATATATGACACCCTAGCATCAGGTTTAACAGATACCAAAATGCCCTCAAGTCCCCCTCCTCCATGGTCTGTTAGCGGTTAGCCACTCTACCACCTAGTTGATGTATTTTTGTTCAGTTTTATTATGAAACACTCATGTTAGTATTTCAGTTTGTTAGTCCATGTTTTGTTTTATCTTTCTCTTTGACCACTCAGTAGATCCATTTTCTGGTCAGCTTACCCCAAATAAAGGAAATAAGTATAAGTAAAACATTTTTATCATTTTTACAAACGTCTTTATTTTGCAAAATTCATACTTTTCACAATTTCTCTAATAAATTATTGTATTGTTATGGGAGATACATAAGTGTGCCAAATTAAAAGCTCTAGCTAGTCTGGAAGGTAGTTAACTTGAACTTTTGAATCAACCAACCACCAACTGCTTGGTAAAACCAACATAAACTTAACGGAACAACCAAAACCACCAACAACTTACCAAACCAAATTAACTTATCAAATCAACCAATCATTAGCCGCTTACTAAAACCATCAAGCTTATTAATCAACCTAAAACCTCAACCGCTTCTTAAAACCATTGAAACTACCAAATCAACCAAATATCAAATTGCTCATCCGTAACAATGTACCAACTACCATCGAAATATACAGGATTTTCACTTGCTACATATAAAATTAAATATAAAAATTAAATTGCTTAATGGATTATTGTATTGTCATCGGAGATACATAATTATGGCAAATTTTAAAAAGCTCTAGCTAGTCTGGAAGGTAGTTAAAAATCAATCGCAAGATTCCACTACAAAGACAAACAGACCACAGCGATTTGAGAAAAACGTTTTAAAATAGGAAACAGCGTTCACCGATTGAACTAATAATATTCTGAGTCCATTTTTGAAGTTAGGTAAGCTACTCTTTAAATTGCAATATCTCTGGTATCGGAGGTACCTCTAAAGATGGACAAGCTTCAGTATCTTGTGGATTATAGGTTGATAGCGTTGTTAATCGATATCGGCCTTGGCTTACAGTGTTTTGTTTAAGTAAATTGAATTATATTTAACGATGTTAGCACTTAATATTTTGGCTAAATTTAAAAAGTAACGTGGAAGTGGAAATTTATCAGTTGTCTCAGATACAAAGGCTATAAAAGGTAATCGACTTTGAATTGGTAGATCGATAACCCTCTTTTGATAAAAGTCGTAATATGAGATCCAAAGTCATGCATAAGCTAAATGATTGGCATCTATAGGAATTGCTGCGAAAGAAAAATGAATTGATTAAAAGTTGGCAAGGATAAAAGGTTCCATGGAAATTGGCAGGATCTCCAATCGCCAGATTGAAGTGGCGATCAACCTTACCTAACTTTCCGAATTTCTTTTAAATAAAAAATAGTTAAAGATTTTTATAAAGTAAAAATTAAAAAGTTTAAATTTGTGGGCTTATTTGTTGGCCTTTGTTATCTCTTTAAAGAAGTTACCCTAAAATTCCTAATTACAACTGTTGGATAGCTTTTAGAGTTTCCACTTATCTTGGGTCGATGCTTGAAGGAAGTGGAGTGCATGGTCATCTGTCTGCTACCCATATAGTAACTCGAGCGACAAATGATTCGAATTCAAAGTGCATCCACTATTCTCTAGCCTTTAATGCCTTTAGTTATATTTCGGGCTCAGGTTTGAAGTAAAGATCATCATAAGTTGTATGCTATTGGATGCTTAATAGTTCTGGCCTTTAATATCAAAGCAAGCTCTTTGGAAAAGGCGTACCCTTGGTAAGCTCAACTGCGGCATATTAAAAGATTTATATCCAAACTTGATGTTTTCTGCAGTTTACCTTTATTGCGAGGTTAAGATTATTTTTATTTAATCACCAAAAGTTACCGTTTAATATAACAATTTTGAATACTTACATCTTAGAGCCACCAATCTGAGTAGGGTTGGCGTCTAATTTTGCACCCCTAGCACGCTTTTTTATATCCATGTACCCAAATTACAAAACTTTACTTAAAGTTATAACTTAATAAATTTTATTCAACTTACTTGCTATCAAACTCCACCTTTGAAATAAACACCCAAATGTGAGAATCTAATTTGTCACAAACCTGTGGGCTATGCGATAAGCTTGTGCCCACCAAAGATAAATGTGCGATAAATCATGTAACTAAATAACTAAATTGAACTTAAAATAATTGGATAAACCATTAGACAAATTTACATGTTGGGTGCTTTTTGAAGGGTTTGTTCATAAAAAGCATGATTATTTGAAGATGAAACTGGGTAGTTTTATAATAGTCTAATCAACCTTATAAATTGATAGATAGGATTTAATTATGGATATTTTAACCGATAAGCTTGGATAGAAAACTTAAAGCCATAATTTATTGAATCTGGATAGCAAGTTTTTGGCCATATAGAATAGCGAGTTGAGAATGGATGAAAAAGTATAATAGGCAGCTCAGCTGCAACCTAGCCGGAGAGAGCTTTGAGTTGGCAACGAATGAAGAACAGCAGCCTGGTGGCGATGGTGCGGTTGCCCTCGATTTGGATCTCGCTCATGGTGGGGCCGCGCGGGAGGATGGTGAGCAGGACATCCGATTGGCTGGTAATTTCGGGGAAGGCGGCAGAGATGGAACGTAAGAGAACTGCGAGGTGCGATTGCGGCACGAGTACGGCGTAAGGTTGGCTCTCTTCGATGCCAGGGAAGGGGTGGGAAGAATCGCGCGGGAGGAGCACGTCGCTCAGGACACTTGAGTCTATAGGCAAGTAGTAACTGACCCCCAAGGCGCGCACCCACTCGTTGCGCATGCATCGGGCAACGTGGCTTAGGGCGGCAGTGATGGCCTCGACGCTGCCCTGCACTTCAACCACCCGCTCGGTGCTACGCGGGAGAACGGCCTTGAGGGCAATGACGCGAGCGCCTGTGGACTTCTCCACGTGGCGGATAGCGATCCCATTCTTTCCAATGATGGTACCCATGAGACTGTGCGCAATCAAGACGCGTACAAAGGTATGGGAGGGGGTCAGCTTTCGAATGCCGCCACTGAAGCTGATGCGGTTGGTAAGCTCGTTCACGCTTAAGCAGTGCGCCATGAGCCCATATGCCCGAGCCACCTGCTCGCGTTCTCCACCCACCGTGACCACTCGGTCCGAGCAAGCCGTCTCCGGTTTCGAGATTGCGATTCGCGCCCCACTTTCCCTCCGTAAAACGTCCATATTGGTCCCGCCCTTACCAATCACCACCCCCGCTTCGCGGTTGGTCATCAATCCCCGTAATATGGTCACGTAGCCCGTATCATCGCAAACCTCACTCTCCTCCTCAAACGGGCGGAAACTTGATGGGCTCTCTAGCGCGGTCGGTGGGGTGCCGATGGGAGTAATGCTGCTGGAACCCCCAAACTTCATACCTAAACTCTATGAACCCTCGCATATTTATATCAATTCTCATGAATACCCAATCACATTGAATATCTCTATGTGTTCAAGCTAAGCCAACTTTCCTCCAATCTGATTGGCTAACCAAATACAATTGTTCCCGAGTAAAAGCCCAATCTTACCTCCACTTTCTTGAGAGTTGACCATCTATCATTTTTGATGAATTACCACATCTAAATTTGGTAGCCATCGCATCATCCACGTCCATCCGCCGAAGCTTACCAAGCGAATTTTATCTTTGATCATCATGAGTCGACAGTCCCCCTTAAACCTTAGTGATAATCCTATGACGTCACCGTTCTAGGATAATCAATAATTTACAGTCAAAAGTTTGATCTGATCCAGCGATAAACCTTTCGCCCATCACCCTCAATTGCGTAAAGATTCGATCCGATTCAATCATTCGATAGCTAATGAAACGAATTCGGTTAAATGCTAACAGACTAACCCGGCCGTTATTCCAGTATACGGTGCTAAGTAATAATTCTAGCCTTACTAAGCCTAATCTAACAGTTTATATGTAGCATTAAATCTAGATTTTTTATCTAAGCCAAATTCAATTCCTTATCAACCACTTAATCTCTATATCTAAAAAAACCATAACCCCTTTGCTTAATTATATGAATATACTTTTGTTTTTGCACAATCCTGATGCAACCCAATCCAACTAAAGTATACTTAGGAAGGGATTACTGTAGAGTTAAAAGCTACTAGCGGATTACCCAGCGTTGCTTGGGTTTATTTATTCCCAGAGAATTTGAACTGATTAATTTAGGGGTTATATTATAAAGTGGAGTTATCTGGCGTTGCTCGGGTTTATTTATAAGCTCATATTAATATAGCCTATAGGCTGTGCCAGTGCTATTCTCGAGCCACTCGGACTAACGGCTCCGCTGTTGCCCTCGTGGCTGATGAGCTGATTATCCTAACTTTACTTAACCTACTTAAAACTCTAATCTGATTTTTTGATATGATATATATCCTATGGCTGGGGGTAAGTTCAAAGTATGAGATCATAGCATGATGAGCTTAAATGATTATAGGTGTGGATAGTTTTTGCATAGGTTGGCCAATAAAATCAACTAAATTTAAAAATGAATTATTATAGATGGTGATCAGTAAGTTTAGCATAGATTGACCAATTAAATCAACCAATCAATATTATATATATTGACATGATATATGTCCTATGGCTGGGGGTAAGTTCAAAGTATGAGATTATACTTGATGAGCTTAAATGATTATGGGTGTGGATTGTTTTTGCATAGGTTGACCAATAAAATTGACTAGATTTAATAATTTAAAATAAATTATTGTAGATGGCAATCAGTAATTTTATTATAGATTGGCCAATTAAATCAACCAAGTAAATAAAATGAGCTAATATAGATAGATATCTGAAAGTTTACCATATAATTGACTAATAAAATCAATAAAATAGTAAAAACTGCTAACCTTATACCTGAAATGTTAGACTAATTAAGTCAACTGAATAATTTTATATATATTTCATAGAATATCTGTCAAGTTTATCTGAGATTGATAAATTAGGAGTAGGTGTTGAAA
Organism: Massospora cicadina; assembly: GCA_022478985.1. NCBI lineage: Eukaryota > Fungi > Entomophthoromycota > Entomophthoromycetes > Entomophthorales > Entomophthoraceae > Massospora > Massospora cicadina. Next base: position 103,484 of record JAKSZP010013301.1, on the reverse strand, counting down.
TAAACATGATTTATAATGAATTTGTTTATAAGATGATTTCCTAAACCACCACAACTAAAATACTACCTAATTTAATATAAATTAAATAAATTTGAATCAATCTACCAGCTACTTGCCTGCTGTCATATAAAGTTTTAGTTAGGCTAATCCAATCATTAATAAAGCAATCTAACCATCTCAGGTATTATTCTTTTAAAAGTTAAATAATAAAACACAATGATATTATCCTATCATAACAGTAGATAAAATGTTTAGAAAGTTTCTAACAACCTTCAGCCATAAGGCATATATCATGCACTTAAGTTTTTTACCATAAGGTAAAACTTTAATCATTTTTTGTTTAGTTTCGGGTGAGCAATTTGGTGAATTATTTGAGAATATTCGCCAATTCTCACCCACTCACCCAAATAGGTTGAACCTATTATACTCGATAGTTTCAGATGCGACAATATTTGCCAATTCTCACCCACTCACCCAAATAGATTGAACCTATCATACTCAATAGTATTAGATTTGATATTATTTGCCAATTCTTACTTACTCACCCAAATAGATTGAAATTATCAGACTCGAAGGTTTCAGATTTCAGTCAGTACGTCAGTGAATGTGTTTTTTAAGTAGATAGCATTCATATTCCGTGCTTCGCTATGGTCTAATGAATTTCAGATACTCAATTTATTAATTTAGATTGTATACTATAGATAAATAATAACCACTCAGCTAAATTTAATTGCTCAATTGATCAACCAAAAACCACCAACCACTCAGCTAAACCTAACTGAACTTATCAAATCAACCAATAACTAATCACCCCTCAAAACTAGACTGTGTCCTATCGATTCGACCCTAAGCCATTAACCACTTGGCTAAACAAAATAAACCTATCAAATCAATCAAATAACACAAAACTGCTACCCAAAACATCTCTATATATTTAAAATCATTGTGTACGTGACATACCTTCCAAACTACTGAATCAACTTCTACTTAACTTTTATTTTATTTGAGGTGGGCTGACATGAGGATGATATCGTACCGATAAAAGATGAAGGGGATTCAGATTAATGAGAAAGGAGGATAAAACCCGGAAAACCTCCATGCGTGGTGTATGATAGGCCAGGAGCTCCATGGACTGCCTTGCTATTTGCTATCTCAGTTTGTTGCATTGGTGTGCAACGCTAACAGTCATAATCATCCCCTACCCAAAGTTCATCTACTGGGATCAAATGGGAGGCAGTGGTAGAGGTCCATATTCTACCACTGGGGTATCCTCCCCTTAACTTCTACTTAATTTGCAAAAGTATTTTATTAATTAGGGGAACCAAATTAAGCAGGTATTTTAAAATTATATAACCTAACATCCAGATACCCATGCTTTGCTAGGGTATTTAAAGTTTATCGGATAATAAGCTCACACTGACAGCCTATAGGCTGTGCCAGCGCTACTCTTGAGCCACTTGGACTAACAGCTCCACTGTTGCCCTCATGGCTGGTGAGCTAATTATCCTACCTTTACTTAACCCTTTCAATGATTCGATGCATATATGCATCCAAAAAATGGGGGTATGTAAATCTAAAAATGCATATATGCATCCAATAAAAATGAGATTTATATAGATTTATTTCAAAATTTATCAAATATTTGTGTTATGACAAGGACCAAAATGAGCTTAAAAAAGAGTGAACATCGGCTAAGAAATTCCTGCCAAATTTAAGGCCAAAAAATGGATGATTTTTTTGGGAATCAGTGAAAGGGTTAATCTACTTAAAACTCTATACTGATTTTTGTTTAGTTTCGGGTGAGCAATTTGGTGAATTATTCAATAATATTCACCTTTACTCACCACTTGCCCAAATAGATTGAACCTATCAGACTTGATTAGTTTCAGATTTGATAATATTCACCAATTCTCATCCACTCACCCAAATAGATTGAATCTATCAGACTCGAGGTTTCAGATGTCAGTCAGTCATTACGTCAGTGAGTGTGTTTTATTAAGTAGATATCTGGATTGGGTCCAAGTGTAAACTATAAACAACTTAGAATATATAGTACTGAGTATATACATTATAAATACCTATTATAATTCAGTTAAAATATGGTACCAACTTCAGAAAGGGTTTTATTGAGGAGGCATAATTTATTGATTATTTCATACTTTTTAGTGTCTTTTTTAAAAGAGGTTCTTTTTTCTAAAAATATTTTTTGAAGAAAGTTCTTTTTTTTCTAAAAAATTAGTGTATTTTTATAAGAAAATCTTTTTCCAATTTAATTAAAAAATCCTTATATTATATATCCTTTTTGAACCCTCACTATTTCTTTATAAAAATAAACTCATTGTATATATAATATATATAGTATCTCATAAACAATATACTAATAATTCATTTTATTGAATTTAGTTGTTTTATTACTCAATCTATGCTAGATTTACTCTTTGCCATCTAAAATATTTTTTTATCAAATTTTAGTAGATTTACTGGTCAAATTATGTAAAACAATAACCACCTATATTAATCTCTTTCTGCTAAGCATCACTTTTCAAAAATCAATTTAGCCTGAAATTTAGCTCCACTAAAGAGATTTATGAAAACTATTAGCAAATATGGTGGGAAACCCCGCAAAAGAACCCGCAGGCTATGCCAAACGAGCCAGCACCACCCCCAAATGAAGCAACCCTCAGTTACCCACCTCATGGTCAACCAGAATCACCCGCTCTCAAGCAGCAGCCATGAAAGCAGGCACCACCCCCCAACCTGGAGCTACTCCAACTAGCACCAGTTCACCTGATCGCACTTCTGCAACCTGCATGCCTAACAGCTCTGTGTGCGCTGCCTCCCACCAACCCGCTGGGCCTCCTCCAACCAAGGAGGCCATCACCCACGCTGTTTTAATGGTGTCTGCTCAGTTGAATGCAACTCAGCCTATCCAGACATTCACCTCCCCCATTGTGTCAGCTAATTCAGCCCCATCTATTATTGCTGATGCCGTGTTTCTGGCTCCCTCCATGAGGGGCAATACCCAGCTACCTGGCCCCCAAATACTCAGATGTAAGGTTGGATTAGCCGCACATTCTGGTTCACTAAGCACCAAATTGGGACAATCTACTCTTCCCAATGAGGATTCAAATGGTTCAGATTTTGGAACTTCACACCAGTTCCAATCTCACCCATCCCATTTAAACCCCATAATTGGCACTTCTTAAGTCGGCACTTTATCTCAATATGCTGAAAATGACCAATTCACCAATCAGCCAATGAGTTTTGCCCACAAAATCACAGCAAATACTCGGGCTGAAATTTACCCAAATAGATTGGGATGGTGATGAAACATCACCCTCCTCCCAATTGGCTGGAGTTAATTCTAATCTGGATGGGACTCCTCAATTTAGCAAGGCCCAACAATCACCTGGCCCCCAAACCCTCGAATATAAGGTTGGATTAGCTGCACATTCTGGTTCACTAAGCACCAAATTGGGACAATCTACTCTTCCCAATGGGGATTTAAATGGTTCAGATTTTGGAACTTCACACCAGTTCCAATCTCACCCATCCCATTTAAACCCCATAATTGGCACTTCTCAAGTCAGCATTTTATCTCAATATGCTGAAAATGACCAATTCACCAATCAGCCAGTGAGTTTTGCCCACAAAATCACAGCAAATACTTGGGCTGAATTTACCCAAATAGATTGGGATGGTGATAAAACATCTCCATCCTCCCAACTAGCTGGAGTTAATTCCAATCTGGATGGGACTCCCCAATTTAGTGAGGCCCAACAAACTGCCCCTCAATTTAATATGATGCCAGCAACTGCTGTAACATTCCAGAAACAAGGGAACTCTGCAAACTTGTCCAAACCATCAGCTCACACTCAACCTGCAATTGCAGCCCAAAGCAAACACAAATATACCAAAGGAGCTACTGGGCATGGCAAAAACCTCTGGCACCAACGCTACCCAAAGCTGATCCCTGTGAAGTGGCATTTATTGCTGATGTTAAGAAGAAATGGGTCAAAACTAGAGCGCAAAAAGCTCTACCTCACTCAACCCTCTCCCACGCAATTTGCCTTTATTATGGGCATAACCCTGTTGAATTCTATACAGAGGATTACTTCTCATACTTTGCAGTGATTGTGGAGACATTCCCTATTAACACCACCATCCATGAATCAGTGTAGGGCCACTACATCGATGTGGGCTTCACTGAAGCTGCCCTTGCTGACCATGCTGCCACCCTCCAGGTCATTATTCCACGCGGATCTCTTCACATCTCCCGCACACGCTCTCACCTGGAGAAAATTTAATGGGTTACTTTTTCCAACCTACCAACGACTGTTGATCCTGAGTCTCTTAAACTGGCACTCCATCGTGGTTTAATGGAGTTTGGGTCTGTTCTTTCAGTGGACTTTAGCATCCCCTCTTACTATGCTCCCACTCAAAGAGCTCGCACTGCTAGGGCGTCGTTCATCCCTCCCCCACTGTATCCTGCAACATTGAGGTTATTCCTCGTGTGGCGGTAGTTGGGGCATGCCCTGAGATCTTCTTTGTCGACCCTGATCAGGCGCGCCCCCGGTGTTCATGGTGTAACGCCCTTGGACACTTGTATAGTGGCTGCACAGCTCGAAAACAAGCCCTCTTAGCCACCACCCAGGGGCCTAAACCAGGCCAAAAACGATTCCACGTGGCTGCAGCAGCAATTCCACAACCCACACAATGGGTTCCCGTTCAAGACCTGTCCCCTGAGGCCTTACGCCTAGCAGTTGAAACAGCTAACCCCACTATTGGTATGGGATACCTTCGCGCTCATGCCCCCCTTCCAATGGGCACCCCCTCCAATCTCCCAGAGTCAACTCCCTCTCTCACCAAGTGCAAGGCATCTCCCACAGGGTGCCCCTCGTCAGCCACCCCCACTCAGGGCTCCGCGGCACCCCCACCAACCTCCACCAGCGATTTATCACATCAACCCTCAGCTCCCAATGGAGCTATGCCCACCAGCATGGACTGGCAACTCGCGGCCTGCGGTAGAAGTGCCACCTCAAAGAGTCCTACCCCAACCCCACAGTCCATTTCGCGCGGATCCTTTGCAGTGTTGGAGGAAGTGAATATGGACTCAAACTCATCAAATGGGGACACCGCGGAGGTCACCATTGAGCACCCTCAGGTCCTTCCCCTGCAACGGAGCGGGGGCAGCATCCTAGGCTGGCTTACTGGGTCCTCCGCCCCCCACCCTCTCCTTCCCCTCAGAACCCTCGACGCTCCTCACGGATTGCAGCTAATAGTCAAGCTAAAGGACTCAAAACTAGCCGCCTCACAGCAGCAGGTTTAAGCGCTGGCAACCCCCAGGACATGGAGGGGAACAGCTATGAGTCCCCATGGCAGCACCCTGGCCCTGCAATCCATCAACGCAAATGGGTTGCGGGACTTTAAGCGGAGAGCCCACCTCCTCTGAAACTTCAGGTCAGCACAAATTGACATCGCTGCTGTCCAGGAGCCCCATATCCTCCCCCACGAACAATCTGCATGGAATGAACAGTTTGGAGGCAACTCCTTCTGGACAAACCATGCCGCCCTTATTGTTTTGAATCCCCGGGTTAAAACCCATTCTTTTTCACAATATCTAGGTGGCCGCCTCATACTGGCCAAACTCACCACTCCTGACTTCTCCTTCTTCGCTGCAAGCATCTACCTGCCTAATGCAGGTCAGGAGCAAAATCGGCTCTTGGAAGAGCTCCTCCAACTCAATCTCCCACGGAATACAGTCCTCTTAGGAGATTTCAACACAACCATAAGTCGCGTCCGTGATTCTTACCCCCTGTAGCAAAGGAACGCCCTGGATCAAGTCGCCTCCAGGATTTCCTTCGCCTGAGTAGCTTTATAGATGCGCTTCCACCCTCCGCGTCTGGCCTAGGTTGCATGACTAGGATCCAGTATGATGGAGGAGCTTTCCAGTCAGCGTCACGCATAGATATGGCACTGATTGGCCCCCTGCTAATTGGCCGCGTCTCCTCTCCCATCTCTCGTGACAACCATCTGAGTGATCACAGGTCACTCACCGTTGTCCTCACCACCACACTTAGACCGTCGCGTAGGTTCTGGCCTAGGGTTGCCCCAGCTCTTCTCAACAACCCCTTCACTAAGGAGAAGCTGTCTATGACCATCCGGGAGACTCTAACCTCCCCCACCCCACCTGCTTGACCACAAGGCTAAATGGGCGGTGAACAAGGAGGGCATCACCCGCGTTGCTTACAACTGTGCCAAAGCCCAGATGACTGCAGCTCGCGCCAGAGTCAAAAGGGCGGAAGCCAGAATCAGACATCTAGAGCGAAACTGCCAGCCTTCGCCCTCTCCCAGATGGTTGGAAGACTGGGAAGCGGCGCAGGAAGCACTCCGCTTGGAGCTCACACTTCAGGAAGAACGGGCAGCAAACTTTACAACATCTCGTTACTATGCTCAATGGGAACGCCCCACCCCGCTTCTTCTTTCAGAAACAGAAAGCCCAGTCAACAGCGCAGGATATTATTGCACTGAAGATTGGCACTACAACCACTTCAGACAAGGAGGAAATCACGCAGGAACTACACCGCTTCTACTCCAGCCTCTTCCATGCCACTCAGGTGGACCCATCGGACATCCAAGACTTCCTGTGGCGGGCTCCAGAGCCGCCCATTGACCCACGGGCTGATGAGGCTCTACTGGCGCCTATTTCCATCCAGGAGGTGATGGAAACCCTTCTGAAATCCCCACGGCTTAAAGCCCCAGGCCCAGACGGAATACCCTTTGAGGTGTACCTTCTGGAACCTGCAGTGATAGCCAGAACCCTCCGCGACCTCTTCGCTGCACTCTTGGTGAATGGCGGAGTCCTCCCCGACTCCAGAGGCTCAATCACAACCCTCATTCACAAGAAGTCAGACCGTGAGAACCTGGCGAACTGGCGCCCCATAGCGTTGATCAACACAGACCACAAGCTCTTCACGAAGCTTCTGGCCAACCGCATCACCAAATGGGTGTCACCTCGCCTCTCCCCATCCTAGTACGGTTTTATTCCGGGGAGGTCGTTATGGGACAACTATAATGACCTTCACGTGACTTTGACTGCTAACTCTCGTAAGGTGAATGGCTTTGTGGCTCTCCTGGATATGGAGAAAGCATATGATTGGGTATCCTGGAAGTATATTGATGCTTCCCTGGCCCGCTTCCATCTCCCACCCGCAGCTAGGCGCTGGATATCAGCGCTCTATGACCAGCTCCACACCAGAGTCCTGGCGCCAATGGGTTTTACAGTGGCAGTACCAGTTGGACAAGGTCTCCGGCAAGGGGACCCCCTGAGCCTTTCCTTTTTAACATCACCCTTGACCCCCTCTTGGCCTCCTTACAGGACAAGCTAACAGGATTCTGGTCCCAGGTAAAGCCCCCACACGCACCATGGCATTTGCAGATGACACTGCCATTGCATTTGGCTACCCTGGGGATGTTGCCCTCGCTGCTGTGACCATTGAGAGGTACACCAAGGCGTCCAACGCCATGGTCAACACCTCCAAGACAACAGTTGTGCAGGTCGGCTCCCCCACCTTCCCCCCACCATTTGGTATTGAACCTGAGCGCGGTACCTTCCGTCACCTGGGCGTTCTCACCAACCAACAAGGAGTTGCGCTAAAAGACAATGAGGACTTGCTCCTTGCAGCAGTTAACTCCAGGATTGCCAGCTGGAACCGGCGGCACATCACCCCCCAGGTTGAGCTCTGATGGCCAATGTGTTCCTTCTCTCCAAAGTCTGGTTCCTAGCGCACGTCTGCCCATTCACAGATGCCTTTTATACGCGGCTCAATGTACTCCTCCGCTGTTGGATCTGGGGCTCAAACCATCCACCAATGGCCCTCTCAACCATTGCCTGACCCTGCAATGAAGGGGGCCTAGGGCTTCTGGACACGCGATCCCACGCCACCACAATCTTCCTGAAGTTCCTATGGCCGATTGTCTGCTGGGACGCGACCCCCATGCCCCAATGGGCGCCCGCCCTCCGCCAGTCAGTGTCAGCAGCTCTGGGTCTTCCTAGAGCATCTCTGACCTCATTAGGGAGTGGCTCACAAACCACCCAGGCCATCGCCTAAAACCATCCTCATCCCCCTACTGGAACCAGGCTCTCCTTGCCCTGAAACGAGTAGGCGCGCGGATCCACCATGCCTTCCCATACAGAAGGGAAGGCCCTGGCCTCAGCCCACGTCGCCATGCAATTGTGCACAATGGACAAGTTGTCACAACTCGCCTTAACCCCCAAGATCGTCCTCCCATCCGCCCAAGACTCCTTGAGCTCCTCCCTCCCTCCGTGAGATTTGACCTTAAGGAATTGTGGAAGGACGTCTATCACCCCATCCTGTCAGCAAAGGTGTCCAACACCTTATGGAGGGTGCTCCACTGTTCATACAGGACAGGGGACTGGACTGGCCCTACCTTCCAGCACCGAAGCTGCCCCCGCTGTGTGGAGCCTATTGACTCCCACCTCCATCATTTTTTCACCTGTCCAGGTGTCGCCGCATTTTGGCCAAAGGCCCACGCGCTCCTCCATGCTCAGCCCTGGTCTGGACACCCTGTGCAAGACCTCATGTTTGAGCAGACATTGTCTGGTTGCCACTGACCCCTCCGTGTCCTCGCCTATGCCACAGCCATCTGGACCATCCATAACTCCTTCCTTCGTGCTGCCTTTGACCAGCAGGTGTGGACCCTTCCACACATGATCACCCACTTTCAGGTACACTTTGAGATGGCCCTGAAGGTCTGCACTATGTCGCCAACCCTCCCCCGCTCAGTTGTCACTGCAGCACGGCTCTGGCGCTCAAACCCCCCTCCCTTTCTCGATGCCTCCTCCCTCCCCTTCCCTCGCCTCAGGCTCTTAGAAGCCCAGGCATAATTCAATAAACATCGATGAACCCCCCTTGGGTTGGGACCATCTAGTACTAAAAAAATAACCACCTATATTGATTTAAGCTCTCCTGCTATAATCTCATACTTGCCTAGAATTTGAGCATACCCCTCAGCATAGGACATATGTCAAAAGTTGCTTTGAAGCTATCACTTCACCAATGCTGGAATAATGTTTATCCAGTGTTGAACATACCACAATTGAAATCCATTGCTTCCAAATCCATTTTAGTATACTTGATAAATTAATGATCAGATACTGTACCAATACTTACAAAAGTAAAATGGGACCTAAAGTGGAGCATCCTCTTTATTTTTAGAATATAGGCATCCAAATTAGTCCTGTAGTTTAGAGTTATGTGCAAACAATCATGGAAAAAACATACATACAGGTCAAAATGAAAACCTTTTTCTTTTTAAAAGTCAGTTAAAAAACTCATAATCCCTTTGCTTATTTATAAATATAATTTTATTTTTGTACATTATTGATGCAACCTAATCCATAAATAAATTATACTTAGGAAAGGGATTACTGTAGATTTAAAAGTTAAACTTATACTTGGAATGAAAAGCCGCTGATAGAAAAATTATACCCTACATGAGTATAAGTAATTTATATAGATCTTATAGAACTGATCACCAATTACTATAGAGTCTCTTGATATATTTTTGATATATAGTAAACCCTTTAAACTTCCATAAGGATAACAAATTAGGTTATGATATAGTTTAGTGCTCTTTTATAATTTATAATACTAGTCTTATAGAATGAGGTCACCAGCATTAGCTTAGCTTCAACGTTTCTGTAGTTGTTATTATAGGTTTTTATATGACATTATCAAAAATTAAGCTATATATACATAAATATGAATATTATTCAATGAAAGAGTATTTGGTTTCTTTTTCTGTCAGGATCATGTCTGTAATGCTCATATTCCAGTAGAGGTGGTGGGGAGGGCCACTCCATAACCTGGGACTACACCGCTAATAAGAGGGGAAACAGGGCACCACAAAGGAGAACAGTGCACAAAGGTATCAGGGCAAGGGTTGCACAAATTTAGTTAACTGGGACCTCATGGAGGTTGGAAAACAGGACTAAACCAATGGACAGATTTTATTATAATTTTTTGGGAAAAAAGAACCTCCTTTAAAAAAAGCTCTAAAAAGTATAAAATAATTGAGAAATTAAGCCTGCTCATTAAAGCCCTTTTTGAAGTTGGTGCCATATTTTAAACTGGATTATAGAATTTTGCTCACAAATATAAATTATATCTTATGTCTGTATTGGGTCCAAGTGTAAACTATAAGCAACTTAGAGTAAATAATACTGAGTATATAAAATTATAAATATCTATTATAAGTTATCTAAAATATGGCACTGACTTCAATGAGGGTTTTATTGAGTAGGCTTAATTTTTTTAATTATTTTTATACTTTTTAGAGTCTTTTTTATAGAGGATCTTTTTCAAAAAAATCTTTTTGGAAGGTTCTTTTTTTAAAAAAACTTTACCCTCAGTTCTTCCCCCCAAAAAAATTAGTGCATTTTTAAAAGTGGCTCTTTTTCCTACTTTTATTAAATATTACTAGCTCTATATATTGTTTTTGACACCTTACTATTTCTCTATAAAATTAAAACTCATTGTATATCTACCATATATAGTATCCTATAATCAAATATGCTAATAATTAATTTTATTAAATTTAGTTAATTTTATTGGTCAAATTATAATAAATTTACTGATCACCATCTACAATACTTCATCATATTAAATTTAGTTGTTTTTATTAGTCAATTTATGGTAAACTTATTGATTGCTATCTAAAATAATCTATTTTATCAAATTTATAAGAGTTTATTGGTCAAATTAAGCAAAAACAATAGCCATCTATAATAGTATACTTGTCCCGCTATGAGCTCATACTGACTATTTTTGAACATACTCCCCACCCATAGGACTTATCAAAAGTGCTTCAAAGCTATTGCTTCACCAACGCTGGAATTGAGTTTATCTGAAGCTGTATTAGTTAAACAAGTATCCATCACTTCTGAGCCCATTTTGATATATTTACTAAATTAATGGGCATATACTTGACCAAAACTTACAAAAGTAAAATGGGACCTAAGTTGGAGCATCCTCTATTTTTCAAGAAGATGATCATTCAAATTTGTCTGGTATTATCAGAGTTATTTGAAAACAAACATAGAAAAAACATACATACAGGTTGAATTGATAACCTTCTCCTTTTTCAAAGTCATGTAAAATTGAACAGAGTTTTTAATAAACCAATATTAACAAAAAATGTTGGTCATGGGAAATCATTAATAAACACTTGGGGGGACAATCATCATTCATCAGGTGAGGCAATGTGCCCAAACAAACCAATAAAAGCAAATTACCCTCAGCCAACATACTGTAGCTCAAGTAGGCCTGAACTCAAGTAATTGCATATGGCTATATCTTCCCAGATTTGTAATAACAATTCATTGAACAGGTCTCAAAACCTCATTCTTCATTAACCGCAAAGTCCCATCATAATTCTCCAAATAGATAGTGCATTTCAATTTTACAGATGTAACACTCATCTGATCATCATATGCACCACCAGGACTAACTTGGGCTTATCTTGCCTTTACCCAATTTTGGTCCAGGTTATGCTTTAGGTCAGGCAATCCTGCTAACTTTGTCTTCTTGGCCTCCTCACGCTATGCCTTATTTCTCATAAATTTTCCCCTCAACACTATCATTTAACTATGTCATTACCCTCCCATTCTGTTGGTGATCCACCTCACCTACAGGGTCTTCAGCTGGGGAGAAGTTCTTGTAGGCAGGGGCCAGCTTCACGGTGGTGACAGCTAGTTTGGTCTTGGGTCCTTCTTCATTGGTGAAGCATATGAAGAATGCATCAATGATATTCTGGGCACAAACACAGTCATGTGCTGGGACCCAGCTGTTTCTGCTGCATCAAACCTTTTCCGCAACATCAGGTACTCCAGACTTCCTTTCACCCAATAGAAGGCTACCATCTTTTCTACTTCCAGTTCCAGGGTCCCTTCCACAAGGTATGCCCCTGGAGTCTCAGGTGAGGGACCCTCAAACATGAATAACTTTTTCTCATGTAACACCGCAAAGATCCAAAATGATAAGGGGTAGATTCAACTGGTATGAGGCGTGACCCATCTTTTTGACAATGCGGTAAGGTCCTATCCTCTTTTGGCCATCTTTCTGCACAGCTGATTTAATAGGATATTCTTAGAATCTAGCATCACGAGATCTCCAGCCTTATAGGCTGGCTCCACCCACCTCTTCCCATCTGCAGTCTCCTTATATACCTTCATGGCGGCCTCCAAATTGGTGTTGACCCCTTGGTGTACTTTCTCGATGGACATGGCAAAGTCCACCACTAATTCCACCTTGGAGCAACCACTGGGTTCCATATTAAATGAGGGGTTAAAACCATAGTTGGTGAAGAAGGGAGATCACTCAATGGAAGCGTGCTGGTTGTTGTTTTAACTAAATTGAGCCAGAGAAAAATGGGAAACCCAATTTAAATGGTCAGCTGCGGTGTAACACTGCAAGTATTGCTCTAGGCACTAGGTCACTCGCTCTGTCCGCCTATCTGAATGGGGGTGGTAGATAGTGAAGTGGCATGGATGAATCTGAAGAGTTATGCTTAATACCTCCCCAAAAACAGATGTAAACTAGGGTTTTTAGTCACCAACAATCTCCTGGGGCACCCCATGAAAGAACAGACATGCAAAACACTTGGCATAGCCATCTTCGCCGCTATTACTATGGTGTTGCAAGGAATAATGTGGGCGAACATTGTAAACTAGTCCAAGACTACTATGATAGCTTCATAGCCTTCAGACTCAGGTAGCTCCACAATAAAGTCAACTGTTAGCGAAGTCCAGGGCCCTTCTTCTTTTTGGACTGGTACAAACAACCCTGCAAGAGGCTGGTTATTTGGCTTCATATTATTGCAGATCAGGCACTCCTTACAATGCCTGGAAACCTATGCGATCAAACCCTTCCAGATGTAGGTATGGCGGATAAGCTTCAATGTCTCTGCCTTCTCAGGATGTCCCACAGTGATGCCACCATGGTGCTCCTGAATTACTTCAACATGGTGTGGGCAATAAGGAACCCCTAAGTGCCCTTGGAATCATATTGCGTTTTCCTTTACATGGTACCCATTGATGATAACCTCCCACTTCAACTTGCATTTGGAAAGAAACATAGCATGCTCTAATGATTATGACTGGGACTGCATGACATTCTTGAACATACTATTAATCTCCAGGTTCTTAAAGAAGCAAAACCGGCATGCCTTATGAGGAGAATGGTTGCTTGAATGCAATTTTACTTGGAGGGATCACCAGGTGGGTGTTATGCAACTCTAACTCCTTAGGATCAGGTGCCAATGCAGGGTTTCAACTTAGAGCATCAGCCAAACCATTCTCCTTTTGTTTTGTAAACTCATAGGAGAACACAAATTGAGCCAGGGTCTCATGCCACCGGGTTTTTCATGGGGTCAGGACATGAGTATACAATTTTAAAAGAGTCCTGGTGATCTGTGCAGAAAAGGAATGGTCATCTAGAACATTGTAAGTAATGGCGCCAATAGATTAATGTTTCAAATACCGCCAGAAGTTCTTTGTCATACACCGCTTAATTCATCTCTGCCAGGAACATTTTCTGAGAAAAATATCCCACAGGATGCTTAATTCCATCTACGTTCTCCAGGATGAGTGAATTAGCAATGGTCAAAGTTGGAAGCATCTGTGGCCACCATGAATTCCCTCTCAGGATCCACGTGATGGAGGATCAACATGTACAGAAAAATTTACTTCACTTCTTGGAAGGCATACTCCAGTGCATGGGATCGATGAAGAACTTTGGCACCACTGGCCTTACATAAAGGCGCCGCTACATCAGAAAGACTTGGCGTAAACTTTTACAGAAAGGTGCAAGCCCCCAAAAAGCTCGTCAACTCCTTAATAAAGGTTGGTGTGGGCCAATCACAATTTCTCTCTCCTTGTCTGGAGTGATCATGTGTCCTTGATTTAAATGATGTTGCCCTGCTTTGTGACCTGGGAATTAACTTACAGTTATTAAAATTCAGGGTTAGCTTTATCACCCTCAAGTACTCAACTACTTGTTGCAAAAAGATTGCACGGGATGCTGGAATGGGAAAACACCAGAATAACATCCATGAAGGCTACCACACATACGCCCACCAACTCCCCCAAGGCTATATCAATATGATGTTGGAAGATTGCAGGCGCATCATTGAGCCCAAAAGGCATAACCCATAATTGAAAAATCCCCTTCCTATCCAAAATTCAGAAAGGCACTTTTGGCCTTTCTTTATGAGAATATGATTGAAAGCATACAGCAAAATAATTTTAGGGTGACCTTGGACTTTTCCGCATAACAAAAGATTTGTGCCTCCATTGGGATTGGATGAAGATCTGGGATGGTAACATTGTTCAGGTTGCCATAATCCATACAGAGGCGCAGAGTCCCATCTTCTTTCTTCATAAAGAGAAGAGATGAGCACACGGGAGGTCTGCAAAAATATGGCCCCTTTTCAAGTTGCTCTGTGACCCACACATAGAACGATGCCTCCTCCCATAAAGTCACTGGTTAGATGGTAGAGGAAATGTGCACCAAGTACATTGTGAGCTTAAAATCACAATTGAACCCAGAATGCTCCAGTAGAACACTTGCAGAAGCTGCATCAAAGAAAGACTCCATTAATTTCAAGAAAGAAGATAGGGGCACTTCAGGAGTGGGCTTCATCAGGGGCACAAGGGCAAGTTTGTGTACATTTGGCCATTGGGACAAATTGCCTTGAGGGTCTCCTTATGACATGGGGATTGCTAAAACCTGTCCACCCTTAGGAGATAATATCAAGGTGTTATCCTTCAGACTGGTTTGTAATCAATCTTTCACAATCAATTCACGCCCAAATAATTGGGTACAGGAGATTTTTGACTGCCAAAAAGCTTTCCTACAAATGTCGATTACCCACTTGAAAATCACTAAACTCTGAACTTTCAGCATGGAAATATCCTGAAATGCAACTGACCTAACTATACCACCAGGTAATCAATGCAACCTGAGGTACTTAGTCAAATCTAATTTAAAATTCTCAGAAGCTCCATTATCCACCAAAAAAGTTGTATTGAATTTTCCAGAGGGTGAGGAAAGAGTAGCAGAAAGTAGGAAATAACCATAATGATCTTTAGTGATTACAGATAACGCCAAAAGTTTACCAGAGGGTTTCTCTAAGGACATAATTACACCCTAGGGTGAGGTTTTCCATCAAAGAAAGGTGAGAGGTTATGTGCAACGTTTACAAATTAAGCTACATACCCCGCAGTGCCTTCAGCAGCAGCATATTTACCAACATTTTGGAGCATGAAAACCTGCATAACTTCTTCAGTTCACTTCATCATACTGGAGCACAGGCGCAGGTCAAAGGAGTTTTTGATACACAGGAATTGTTGCAATACTATGCCCACAAGAACCCCCATCCAAATTATTTTTATCTAAATGAGTTTCATAGAGAAACGCGTTTTTGGCCATCAATGAAACCATGACTAATCTGATAGCTGGTTGACTCTTTATCCACAACCATCACGGCTAGGGACTTGATGATGGTTCAGCTGGTCTTCCCAGTTAGGGTGTCAGAGAGGAAATCAAATCAGATAAAATATTTACAACAAATTTTAGGGCTAGACTCACCCAGACCATTGAGTTCCCCAAAATGGAGGGAGGATCAGAGAGGAGCCCTGACCCATTTAAAGGAAACCTTATAGCTCTGGGAGCCATATCCATAGGGGCCGTCATGGGTGACATCATTATGGTGAAATCTCTGAATTATTTAATTAAAGTATCCACCTTAAGATCCTGCTGACCATCACACTCTACCAGAAAGAAAAAAAACAATGGCAGCAAAATCCACCAATTGGTAAAAGGATTCAGGATTTCTAGGAGTGATATTTATAGGAGCAACCATGGGTGAAACCTATTACAGCGAAATATATGAGAAATTTAATTAATATAGTTGATCTAGGCCCCTGCTGACCCTCGCACATTTTATATTGAAAGGTAAGGGAGCAACTGGCGCAGCCAGATGAGAAAAAAATTGGGGTTTTCATAGCCTGTATTTATAGGGGCTATTGTCAGTGAAAAAAACCATGGATAAATTAGTGGCCACCTTTTTGGTTGGTGTGGGTAATTCACAAACAAAGGCAACAATTGCCGGATGGGAGGAGGAAAACAAAGCCTGCCACCCTCAAGCGTCCACTGACCAGCCAGTTACATTTTTAATGAATAATTTTCCTTAGATGATGTATGGATGCAATAAGCCTGAAACCCACCTGAATTAATATAAACAGAGGCCCCAAAACTGTCAAAAATGACTGGCTCAAATGTCCCACGGAAGGTTTGAAAGGCAAAGCGCACAGTTTGGCCTTTTTTTCAGGAGGCGCGCCTAACCTCATAACGCCTCCTCCAACCTATTTTAATTTCTCTAAATGACAGGTACCTAAGAAGGAGTCCAGGGTAAAATCCAACGCATCAACTCAATGACAAGAGAAGGAGAGTGAGGGCTGCTTTTAATATAACTAAAATAAGCTTTAGAAAAATCAAAGCCTTAGAAGCAGGGCCTTAAACAACCCAAAACCACCAAATCTTTGCAGGAAGGGTAGTTATTGCACTGCAGTCAGCAAACAGAGAAACAATGAGATGGGCCATCACAAAAAAGAATGATATCACTGTGGTTAAAAGCACAGGAACCACATTGCACAGCCAATGCTATTTGACAGCACCAAGAGAGAATCCCACAAAAATTAAATTCCAACAAGTAAAAATTTGGGTTAGTCATCTAATGTCAGGAGCATGTCTGTAATGCTCGCATTCCAGTAGAGGTGGTGGGGAGGGCCACTCCACAACCTGGAAACACCCCTCAATAAGAGGGAAAACAGGGAATTGCAAAGGAGAACGGTGCACAAAGGCCTCAGGGCAAGGATTGCACAAATTTTGTTAATCGAGACCTCATGGATGTCAACAAACAAGACCTAACTAATGCATAAATTAAATTAAAATGAACGAAGTTTTTATTATAACCAAAATGACCAACAAAGAAGGTAGGTCATGGGAAATCATTAACAAACACTTGGGATGAAAATCATCATTTTTTAGATGAGGCACTCTGCCCAAACTAAACAAAAAAAATGCAAATTTCCCTCAGCCAACATACTGTAGCTCAAGTAGGCCTGAACTTAGTAATTGATAAAATCTAAGTCTTCCCAGATTTAGTAATATAATAAATTGAACATATCTCAAAATTTTAATCTCCAATTAACTACAAAGTCCCACTATATTTTCCCAAATAGCTGGTGCATTTTAACGCCGCAGATGTAACACTAAACTAACCTTCATATGCACCCCCAGGACTAACTTGGATATATTTTGCTTTTACCCAGCGTTGGTCCAGGGTATGCTTCAGGTCAGGCAAGCTTGACAGCTTTTTCTCTTGGTCACTTCACGCTCAACCTTATTCTTACAATCTGTCCCCTCAATTATATCATTTAACCATGACATTTACTTAAATTATTTATGTTAAGATTAGATGCATAACCTGTATATAGGTGCTATAATAGTACATGATACTAAAATCTAGATCTGTAAGAGTTTATACTAAATTTAATGCCTGCTTGTTTTAGGATTGGAGCATTCCAAGAGAAAACTGGGCTATAAGTGTAGGTTCCTGAGACCCATAACAGAAGCTACAGCCTACAAGGTAAAAAACTTCCTATATGAGTTGAATCATGTGAAATGGGGGAGAATTTGGGTTTCAGAAAGGGTGAGAGTGAGGGTGAGTTGTTTCTAGTATTAGTTAAACTATTAAAGTTTGACTTAATATCTACCCACTTATTATCTTGGAAGGATAACCAGGGGAAGGACTTTCAATATTAAAATATAAAATATAAAATATATAAGGAAAAATTAAATAATTTTCTTTTCCAATTACTATCACTTTCAGTAATACAATTTAATTAAAACAGTACAATTTGATGAATCAATACCAGGTGAGATGAGCATGAGTAATAAAGTAAAGAATTGGGCTAATGTGATAAAGGGCAGCAGACCTGGATCTGCACTGCCCAAAGGTACTGACGCACAGGAACAAACGAAAATATCAGTAAAAACAAAAAACCTGAGGTGGCACACCCTGTGGGTTTCATAATTTTTTTTAAATATTGCAGTTACATGGAAGTATCCCACTTGCAGCCACTGTCTTCAGTGGAACATGGGATATGATTTTTCCTGTGCGTAGAAACACCAACAATGTGGGAAAAGGTTGGCAAAGTTCAACTTAAATTTTCCTGCATGCGGTGTACTTAACAACCCATACTATCCGCAAAGGTTGGGTATACCTTGGGTTTGAAACCGAAGAAGATGCAAATGAAGCAGTAAAGGTCAGAGTAGTATTTGACCTTCCCAATGGCCAGCATTTGATATCAACCAAACGCACACGTTAGATAGAATCCAAAGAAATTTTTATAATTTTTGATTACCTCCTGACTACACTGGTGCGCACAGTAGTTGAATGACATCTCCAGGAAGGCTTAGAAGCCTATGGAGAAATTAAACAATTTAAAATGCAAAGATTTCAGCTGATGCCGCCCCTTAGCACTGGGAAGGCAATTGCAATTATTTCCCTGAACCAGGAGGTAGTGGAGGATATCACAAAAATCACCCACATCGCATTCTTCACTATTAATGGAAAAAAATTCAACTATTCCACGCAATAGTAGAGAGTGCACCCCACATATGCAACCATCGCCAGGCCTTTTGGGTACATGATCCATGCTTGTTCTATAAAAGAAGGCCTAAGAGAAATGGAATTCTGTGAGAAAAAATGGGCGAAGACAACTCAGAGTACGCCAAAATTACAGATACCACATAGGGATTCAATTGGGGAGAACACAGGCAATATACAATAAATTGACCCAATTTCCCCAAAAGAATAAAAAAATGGCCAAACAAGCCCGCAAGCTGGCCATGGCCAAGGCAAAGGCATTGGCAGAATTATCCATATCACTGGAACAGAACCAGGAAAACATGGATGAAATTGAAACATTGAGCCAATCAAAGCTCACGGAAAACCAAACAATCAATCCAAACAGAATGGATTTGGTGGAACCAAATTTGGAAATAATGTGGCAAAACAGGGGTTCAGCACCCCCCCCCCAAAATTGCAGAGCACAACCCTATTGGGAATGAAAATCAACAATGGAATGCGCAAGAGAAAAATGTGGCCAATAAGAGCACATAAGTGCACCGCAATGATAAATTGAAAACCAGCAAAGGCAATAGAGGAGCAAAAGCAGAAATAAATGGGAAGAATACACCCCAACTCCTACTCATGGTTATGCTCTCTGCAGCAGAGGTGCAATGGAGAGTAATGTGAGTGAGGGAGTAGGGACAGGGGCCCTGATAACCACTCCTGAAGCGCATCAGGCATCTCAGTAGAGATAGGGACGCTGAACATAGCAGGACTCAAGGCCTTAAAGTCCCAGGCCAAGAAGTTGAGTCTCTTACAAAACCCATCTGTGGATATCCTGGCAGTGCAGGAAACCCACTGTCCACAGGGAAAGGAGGTGGCATGGGAAAATATGCTCCTCCCAACAATATCATTTTGGTCGCAACACTGTGGGGTGATAGTACATGCAAACCAAAACTTTAAATTTATTAATAAAAATTTGTTCCTAGATGGCCGCATACTAGCCATTACCTTCTCATGGCACAAAGAAGTGCACACAATAGTGAGCGTGTATGAACTGAACTGTGCATCAAACAGACAAGAGTTTTTAACAGCTCTAACACAACTCCATCTTCCAGAAAACACTTTTGTCATAGGAGACATGAACTGCTGGATCAACCTAGATACTGATCAATGGCCATACATAATGGAGGTATCACAAGGGCAAGTGGAACTTTGCATGCTAAAGGCCACCCTAGGACTATATGATCCACTACCTAAAAGGTCACTCCTACTACAAAACATGACACGCCCACATGTACATGATGGTGCACTTATCTCTATGTCACAGATAGACCTAATACTCGCACCATTAATTTTCTGTCACCAAATTCATAAATTCAAAACTACAAAAATCGAATTTTCTGACCTTTGGCTAGTTTCAGTGTCCTACACACCAGCGGAAACAACTACCCAAGCACCCAGATGGTGCAGAAGATGCCCAGAAAGTTTGGTTGACTTGGAATTATAATCCTGGAGGAGGAAATATCCTCAACCTGGGATTTTCAAACACCTTTTGCTTGGACCCACTAACCACCTGAGAAAACTTCAAAAAATCAACAACCCAACAGATTAAACACACAACGTCTAGAAGATACAGGGCAGCTTTAGCCATTATTAAGCACACATTGAGAGAAATTAATCACCTGGAAAACAATGTCCCATGCACAAGGTATAGCCCTGGATGGGGTCACAAATGGGCAGAGGTTTCTGCTTGGCTAAACACCCTGATCTGCAATCACCAACACTGAGTTGGGGTTCAATATAGAGCAAAAAACATAAAAGATGGAGAAACTTGCTTAAGCTATTTTTTCCATCAATTTCACACCTGAAAAATATGATAGCTTACACACATGTCTGACAACTGGACAAATCCATATCAGAAACACCCAAAAAAGTCACAACAGAAGTACACAGGTTTTATATGAATTTATATAAATCTAAACCTTTCAAAACAGAAAAAATCCTCGTAAGTGCACATATCAACACTATGGCTCAAAATAACAATCTAATTAACCTAATATCATGCAAGGACTATGAGAAGTAGTACGCGGTGCACCAAGAGGGAAATGCCCTGGACCTGATGGTATTCCCTATGAATTTTATATAAAATATTTTACTATCTTAACATTCTTTTAGCTTCCTTATACAAGTGTATTATGGAAACATGCCTCCTACCTGAAGGCAAAGAAGCTTACATTGTCACTTTATTCAAAAAAGGTGACATACTA
The DNA here is from genome assembly GCA_022478985.1 of Massospora cicadina. Taxonomy (NCBI): domain Eukaryota; kingdom Fungi; phylum Entomophthoromycota; class Entomophthoromycetes; order Entomophthorales; family Entomophthoraceae; genus Massospora; species Massospora cicadina. The sequence continues at coordinate 82,494 of JAKSZP010013301.1, read as the reverse complement.
AAGCTATCCAACTGGCGCCCAATCTCCCTAACCAACACAGATACCAAAATGTTCACAAAAATTATGGACAAAAGACTAGGAGAAATTGCAACTGACGCGATATCCCCATAACAATATGGATTTGTTCCAAGAATATCCATATGGGGCAATATCCACACAGTTGTAAATGTCTGCCAGTCCAAAACCTCTAGAGCGCTTATCTTTTGGACCAACAGAAGGCATACGACAGGGTGAACTGGACCTATCTCAGGTCCTGCCTTCAAAAATTCAAACTCCTAAATAAATTCATAAACTGGGTGATGTTTTTCACAGAGTCAGCCACCATTGATGTGCGTGGAGCAGGTTTTTTAACTAATATAATCTTAACACAGAGAGGACTCAAACAAGGGGACCCACTAAGCCATCTAATATATAATTTTAGTTTGGATCCCCTATCTGGAATACAAACACACTTCTCAATGGAATCAATGTCAAGGGCCAACCAACAGTCAAAATGATGGCCTTCGCTGACGACTGTGTGGTGGGAATATCCAACAAACAGGATGCTTGCAGAATTTGAGAATATGATACAAGAATGTTCAGCCATAAGCAACGCATAACTTAATACTAAAAACGGAAATCATACTTATGGGGAAATATCAGACCCATTGGACACCCTCTACCATGGGTCAACAAACCAATACAACATCAAGACTTCTCACCAGACATAAGAGGCTAATCAGCATTAATCCCACTGAAACTTCCCTTCACTACCAAGACAACAGTTGGACCTACCCGTCACTTGGGGGTATGGTTGGAAGCAGAAGCTACGCCAACTCCATGATGGAAAATCAACTCCTGGATAAATAAACAAGACGCATTGCCTCCTTACATGGGCATCAAACAGGTCTAACAGGAAGGGTCATGGTAGCCAACTCCATGATACTATAAAACATATGGTTTATGGCCCATGCAATTGCTTTCTCATTGTCTTTCTTTAATACAATTAACGCCTTATTACAAGAATGGCTTTGGTCCAACCACAATCCCCCTGTACACCTCAAAACCCTATTTGCTCTAGGAGGAATGGAAGTATGGGGCTTAATAATTATGTAGAGCAAGCGACCCATATACTAGGATCCTTGATAGCTCAGGTGACTAGCCCAGATCTTCCAGATACACACTGAGCCAGAACGGCAAAATATAACTTCACACGTGCACTCCAATTACGAAACCCAGATCGCCCAAACACAATAATCAATTATCTGGAATCTCATCCTACAGCTGCAGGACCACACGGCACTCCTGCACATTTTTTAAATGAATACTCCTATCCATGAGAAGAGCAGAGTGTAAGATCCACATATGTGATCAGATCAGTCACAAAGGACGCCCAAGGCTAACTCACAGACAGGAAATTAATGTCCAAATAGTCACAGACAACATAATATGCAGAAATCCGAGTACCATAGCCACAATTGACTATCTGGACCATATGGATATACCATACAACCTGGAGACCCAAAAAAGAGTCTGGAGATATACACATCACACTACTTAAACCCAGGATAAGAGCACATGTGTGGAGATGCATGAGGAGAGTATACCACACAGCAGAACGGTCAAATACAGACCATTCCTCATGTACAATATGTAGTCAGTATGGAAGCCTAGTACACCGTTTAGAACAATGTCCAACATCAGTAGCTTTTATGGAAAGAGGTCATGCGCCTATTCCGCAAAGAAAATGGACAACCATTCAGTCTAGCAAGGAACATGCTCGCTCTAAACATGGAGTCACCTATCCACACATCCCTCCAGGAATTAATAGTAGCAATAGCACTATGGAAGATCCATACAATATTGCTGGAATCGTTTACAGGAGCAACGACTACAATCCAAGAAGCAATCAATCTCTTCCACTGCCATATATTGAAACATTTTCAAGCATGGCTGTTTAAAAAATGACTTCACATAACATAAGGACAATCAATACATGGTTCCCAATATGGTTCTTAGAGTTGTTTCTTTCCTTCACTTATGTGCATCCAAGGATAATACAGCATAAACCCCCCTACCGCCCTAAACTTGGTGGTCCTGGAGACAACAAGAGGAGCATCAAACCCTCTGGGGTGTCTCTGATTTTTCACAGTTAATTAGTTTATCCCCATTATATCAGAAGTGCTCATCCCCTGGTCAACCTTCCCTGAATAAATAAAAATGAACTAATTTGATACCCCCAAGTAAATGTGCTACCTTAAATATAATGGGTTTTGTTCATCAATTCCTATAGATTGAGATAGTAGAAATGAATTTTTTCTTTCCACTTGACATCAATTAGAGCGATTTTTGAAAAGCAAGTTGATTTTCTACCACCACCTCACTACACCAATTTCCAAATTTATTTCCTCAGATCCACCGCCTGCTTCCCCAGTGTGGGGCAGTGGTGCTCTACCTGCTAGCGTTTACCGCCCAGCAGGCAAACGCATGCAGATGGGCTCATTCAGTCTGACAAATATTTCTGACTAATTTGTCCCTCCAAGGGACTTAGCACTGCACCTTGAACGAGTCCACCCAACCCGCCCCCACCCCCTAGCCCTACCCCAATACAATATCTGCTTTTGCCTCCACATCACATATGGACATCTATTCCCATATTCTGACAAAGCAATCATTGAGCTGGCAACTGTCACCTTTGCACTGGCGGGATTTATAGACTTCCACCCTTACAAGGGCTCTTTTGATATTGGCTTCACCACTGAAGAGGATGTGGCTGCTGCTGCTGCAGCGCCCTTAATTTATAAAAACACACCTATTACCACCACCCAAACACTTCTCCTCAATGATACAACACTCATGGTGACCTTTACAAATCTTTCCTCCCACCTTCCCCCTCAAAATACTGTATGCAGAGTTGATGTCAGGGCTGCTCACTTATGGTACAAACCTCAACCTCCAATTCCTTGTCCCAAGTGGTGCTGAGCGCCTAGTTGCACCTCAGGAAATGGCCACCATTACCCCCCATCAGCTAAACACGGCTCAGCACATTCCACCGTTTTCCTATATCCCATCTGCATCTGACCATTTCTTTTGGGCTCACACTGACAACTGTTGCACAATTTGCCCCCTATGCCATGAGTTGGACCATACAAAGAAAGTATGTCATTACAACTCAGCCCACGTGAACACAGCCAACTCTACCCATGAGGCCACACCAACAGCGTTTTAAAGGGAATTTTGGCTGCCCCCACTCCCACAGACTGAGCGCTCATTGAATCTGAAGCAAAAATTAGCAACCCATGCCCAAGCTGGCCAATTTACACCCATGCCAACCTATTAGGTGCAGGGTTGGACCAAAATTTGATCTAACAAATTTCCCGCCCCAAAACCTACCCAACCCAAGCCATGTATCACCAAATCAATACTACTCAACCAAAATCCTGGAACTTATTGGATGAAGTGAATGAATCTGGTGAAATTGTCCAACCACTGGATTCCTAATTAATTTAGAATCTAATCTTATTTAAGACTTTGATGCCCCATTCCCACCCAAACAATTTATCTCCAAACCCACTGCTACCTTTTTTCTGAGAAACCATCAGCTAGTCGAGACCGCATTGGCTTCACCCAAAGGTTGCCATCTCTGCGAAGCTGTGGCAGCCTCTGTCACTGAATTTAAAGATGGGCTGCATGACACCAATTCCCCACCAATTTCCCTGATGTTGTAAAAGAAGATTTCCCCTGACTCAGAGAATCTTCCATCACCGCTGTCAAGCATGTCACTGAATTAAACATATTTTTCCCCTTCCACATGCATCACAAGAGCCAACATTGCAAAATTTTCCCAGCTTCCTGACGCCTGCATTCAAGAAGAACACCAGTATGCCAAACTTGTAGAGGCTTTAATCCAGGACCAAATTGTTGATCTCAACGCCTATCTACGTCACCTTGACCCTCATCCAGCGGATGCCCAAACCTCCTTGCTCTCAGCATTAATCCGCCTCTTTAATTCTAAATCTGAAATCATAGCTGAATGCAAAGATCCGCCTGATCCCACTCTCCCTCCGCCATGTTAGGATAAGTGGCTCGCCACTGTGCCACTTGGTAGATTATTTTTTCATCTTTTTTGCATCTCGCTGCTCATTTTGGGCAGTTGATTAATATTCTTTGGTTTGTTTTGTTAGAATTCTGTTTCAGTATTGTCCATCCCCTGGTCGGCATACCTCAAATAAATTTAGAATAGTAGGAATGATGTTCATATTCCACCAGTTTAGATCAACAGACTGTGTTATCTTATAATCTATATAGAATTATGGTGACTTAGGTCTCAATCTCAACGGAATGAGATGGGAATTGTTTAGACTTCTAATTCTAAATTATGTTCATAGTTTTGACTCATTGGTTTGGTTTATATCTGAAGGTTCATATTACAATGCTCCTAGGTTTAAATTTTCTTAATCTTGTTTCTGGTCTTCCCATTCTGAGTTCCCATCCTTTGAGGAGTCCCTCACAGCTAGTCCATCTCTGAATAAAAACTACTATTTTTCTCAGCATCTACTTAATAATAAATATTTATATGGTTCAGCCAAAAATTTCAGGTTAGCAAACAACACATACATAATTTCGCTGACATTTATCTGTTGCAACAATGTGCCATAAGCTGCAAACTCCTGACCTCAGAAGGAGAGAGGGCATTTGAGAGGTCAATTTTGGTCTAAAAATCTCCCTGCACCTGAACCTAATTTTTAGTCACCAATGGAGACGCCTGTAAGAACGTAATGCCAGTAAGTGAATACTCCTTGGGTCCATACATGTGGCTAAAAGATGGGAAGAATATTTGCCACCATATATAACCTCAGGCCAGATGTGTTATATCCTGAATTGCAACAAGATTCTTACATTAGGTGAAATTTAATAAATCAAAAATTGACATCTTTGACTTTGACATTTATCTATTCCACTGTTTGTTTAAGCTAACTTTCTTCTGGAATAAGGTTACCTATGTAAAAACGACAAGCAAGGTCTTGTGAATCCTGTCTGTTACATTATTCAACTTTGATTTCACTTGGCGAGCTGTGGATCCTATCAGATTTCAATCTAATGGGACAACTCTTGTCCCAAGTAAATCTAATCCTATCACCTTCCTCATCAGTTTTTGTTGGCTATAAGGTGGAGGGGGGGTTGAAAATTGGACAGGTGGCAGTTGTGGCTTCTTAAGCCTGCTATTGAGCCTCCAAGGGGAGCGTCAATTTTTATGATCCTTGGACTTCTGATTTGTATTCCCCCTACCTTTCATTGCAAGAAAGGTGTAATGAAGAGTGCTTCTATTATTAAGACCAGCCTGAACTCCTGGTGGGTGAACACCTAGATGCCAGCCAGTATTCAGGTACAGCCATCCATATTGATAGATGGAACAGGAAGAAGGCAGCTGAAAGGACTATCCTGTGATTCAAAATTGAAAACTATCACATTGAATATCAATGTGAACTCATAAATTTATAATTTAACTTGTGGGTTTAAGTATTATATTTAAACTAAAATGACGGAAAGGAAAAATGGAGTGACAGCGGAACTTTTTGGGGACCACTGCTCTATATGCTCACTAAATGAGGAACTGGAACTAAGTGCACTAATATTAAGAATATTTCACAATTACATCCTAGTGGAAAGACATTCTAGACATTTGCTATTACTGACTCAGATCTGACCTTCCCAGTCAGATTGGCATCATAATCTCTAGCAAAAATATTCATTCCATTGCAATTGCGCTTGAAAAAATGACTTGATGCCTCCAGTAGATATCAGATTGCGCTTACAGCCAGGCCACATATGGCCAGCACCATTGGGTAGAGAAAGAATTTACCACACCGTACCTGTCAGGGATGAGCTTGTTTGTAAAAATTATGAGGAAAAATGTCAAATGGGGATCTTCAAGCCTAAAACAAACTTGAGTAATTTGTTTTACCAGAATTTGACTTGACCTTCATGGCAGAACTTAAACCTGTGGCAGAACCCTCTTTGGGTTAATCACCACCAGCCTTCTCATGGCAATGGCTTCTGGCCACTAAAACTTCCTGACACACCCTTTATGTTTTTCCCACCAACTCTTGGGTGGTGAACAGGTGATGAGGTGGAGTAATTTTAAGAGGGTATGTCACTACTCAACTTCCATCCACCACATGGGCCAAATTGCCCAGGGTGACAAGAGAGACAACCACTGGATTGCGCCATTTCTTGGTCTAAATGGCTTCTCTCCTGATTAAGTGAAAAATAGTTCCTCATGGCTTTTTTTACCCTTCCATTTTTGAATTGGGGGAGCACCCCGCTGGGAACCTGGGCCAGTGTGACATTATTATGCGCTTTGGGTAACTTTATCATCAAGATGGCGGCAACCTTCTGGTGGGGGGGCAGGGAACTTCTGGATGAGCGATGTGCAAGGCCTCTACCAAATTGTGGCAATTAGTGCAATTTCAGGCACTCATCTAGATGTTTTCAAAAGAATTACCTTCCAGTCCACTAAATATTGCATTAAGCAATGTGATTTCCATGACGCCAGAATGGCATACACCTCCATTTATTCCAAACCTGATCAACATTGGCTCTGGTTCAAAATGCGCCATCCCTTTAAATTTGAACAACTGGGAAGCATGGAAGACTGGGCGCTGCTTCCAGTGCGCGGGAAGGTCCACCCAGAAGACCATATTATCTAAATTTTTCCCCACCGCATGAGGACTGAAAATCTTGCTTGCAAACTTCTGCAAGAAGCCTTCAAGTGAAGGTATCACACATTGAGCATCACTTGTGACCACACCTTAATTTTAAGGGCAGGAAGGCGTTTGTGATCAAAAAACTGAGTGTAATAGCCTATCACTTTTGTTAGGTGCACTTAAACCAAAGATCTGGTACTTCATGTCCACTGAAGCTGCTCCTCCACAGAAGGTACTTTTGGGTGGGGATAAGGACAATGAGGAAAGAGGGTTATATCCAAGGGTAGCTTTATAGGGAGAAAAACCTAGTGACAAATGAGTGACATTGTTGTATGTAAACTGCGCTATGGGAAGATCAGTGGCCCAGGTATCCTGTTCAGCGGAGGCAAAAATTAGAAGTACTGTTTGAGGATCTGGTTAAACCATCCATATGCCCATTAGACTGATGATGGTACGCCTTGAAGTTGCAAGGATGGATCTTCAAGATAGCCAACATTGCAGTCTAAAACTGGGCTGTAAACTATGGCCCTCAATCTCTTGCTATCTCATGGGGTATGTTGAACATTGAAAAGACATGACGGACAAAAAGCTGGGCTGTCTCTCCAGAGTTAAAGTTATACACATGGTATAAAAAAAAGATTTTTATAAAGTGGTCCATGACCACCATAATTTCATCATATCCATCAGAACAGGGAAGCTAAAAATGAATCCAATTGATAACAAGATCCACAAACCCTGAGCTTGCTGCAGAGAATGCAAGAGAAAATTCCATCCTGATCAATCTGACTTAATGCGTGCACATGTCATGCAATTGGTGATCCACTCCAGCACCTCCTTAGAAATGCCTATCCAGTTGATCGTTCACTTAATCAGGTCAAGGCATTTTTTGTATCCATAGATTACCCATCACTGAGAATCATAGTGAGCAGAGATTGCCTCCTCCCAGAATTGAGGAGGCACTCACACCCTGCCCTGGAACATAGGTTTAGGAATATCGCCACACTCATAAAATTAGATTAATTGATTCAAAACTTTAAAAAAAAGGGGAATGGTCCAAAACTCTTCTTTTGAAGTTTCAAATTACACTTCAAAAATGGTAGGTCTTCTCTCAAAGTTACTTTAGCTGACTCTTCATAAATAAGAGTTATATATATATAAGTTGGTTACTAACATGCGAAATGACTTAAATTTTTATCATTGTAAAGTCTTAGTATTTAAATGATTTGTTGAGGATCGCCATTGATATGATCTTTTCTATCTCTTCGAGATCAAATCTTCTGAGATTACTTGATGATAAAATCTGGGCCATTGGATGGTAGCTTGCTTCTGCGCCCTGATTTCAACTGCACAGATCCTTGTCTATTTTGCATTGATTGATTAAAAATAGATAAACTTGGGCAAAAATAGTGTAAAAACTATTATAGTTTATTTCCCAAAAGCCACGGTGAATAAAAGATTCAATGCTAGGCAGGTGCTTCTTCATCTTAAGGATATTTTGGTACTAGTAGGGAAAACTTTCCCTATTCCTTTCTCTCAGAGCCAAGCGGTGACTTGATAGCAACAATCTAAGGATATCTGATCCTTGCACTCTTATCCCAAGAGTAAGTTATACAACCAATGTAAAACAATTAAGTTATTATCAAGTTTGAATCTAATTTTATTAGAAAATATTTGGAGGCTTTTATAGTAAAGTTAGCACACAACTTTCCAGCTGTCTGCTGGGAATTGTTTGCTCTCATATACTGGATTGACCCTCAAGTTTTAAACACCAAATCTCGTCAGGTATCATTGACTTGATTTTCTTAGATAGCATAATCCTTGGATGTTTAAGACCAATTTATTGATGTTAGGAACTCGAAACCAATTGTGTTGGCTGATGAAAATCCTACCATTTACCACAAGCGTTAGAACGCTTAGGTAGTTTTTGGTGACTCCCCATCTGTTCACTCTGAACGATTCCTCAAAATTCAACTATTGGGTGTTTCTCCCACATCAAATTCTTGCTCAATATCGTTGGGGATAATTCCCAATGAGAATATCTTAGTTAGTGACTGTTGCCAAGATATCAAATTGTTCAATGCAATAATTCAACTATCAGGTGTTGTTCACTCATCGAATTTATGCTCAATATTGTTGGGGAAGATTTCTTACATGAATATCTTCAGTCAGTGACCGCTGCTGAGATATAAAATTGTAACCAATCGTCAAACCAATTAATTGGTCAATAGGCTGGATAATGTGTCAACTGAAACCCAATATTTGATAAAGAGAAAGCATATTTGTTTTTAGAAAACTTAATGGGACTGGATTCACTCACCCCCCTCAGTGACTGGTGAAGGAATACTCAGGGCTAGAAGATTATGGGATGGACGAAGTTGGCAATATCCTGATACTTCCCTCCCAAGTCTTGATTGTGAAGGAGAATGAATCTTCAGAAACCTCTGATGAGCACTGTTATAAATTCAGCGGAATTGTTGAGGTACAACATAGGGTTTTTGCACAGAATCAAGCCCACTGAGCAATGGATGGACAATAAGGAGATCGTCAGCCCACAAGACAAACGTAAAAATTTTAATAAAAATGAAGCAATAGCTTCTACCATACCACTTTATTTATTTTAATATATAACAGCATACACTTCTGCTCCACTCAATTATTCCTGTTAACAATCCTCCTCCTTCAATCTACCCATCTTGCTTATATATCAGCAACTTTGGACAATACTGTTCCCTTGGCATAGACTATTCAGTTCCTCCTTATTCTCATTGACTCCAGAAGAGTATGGTATTCTCAAATTATCTATCACCTTAATTTGAGGCGATCTACTTAATATTTTAAAATGTCAACATTTCCTTATTGCCTTATTTGTAGGCGATCCAATAATAACCCTTTCTAACCCAATATCGCCTCATCTCAAGGCACTCAAATAAATGTAATGAATGATCATGGTCAGCGGATTCTGTACAATCCACTATAGCTGTCCAAGGTTTGATGTCAAGTCATATCAGAATCTTGACATTGCCACCACTTGACTGGAAAATAAGTTTTCTATTGTTTATATGCCAAAGGAACTTCGCATGCATTTGTTTAATAATCTGACCACTCATGGGGTCCTTAAGTATAAAGGAATCAACCCTTGTTTTCTAAATCCTCCAAGGGGGCCAAGACAGATGATGACTAATTTGTGCTTCTGAATGAACACATGTGGTCATGGAATAGAACCAGATCTCCAATTTGAACTGAGTTAGTCCGCTACACCATATCAAATCATAGCCTGAAAATTTATCTTTTTAGCCAAGCTGAAGTAGCACACTTCAGTTTGAATTTTGATCAACGTGTCCACTAGATTAGTCAAATTTTGTTGGGGATCCATTCCGCCAGTATCTTCTATACAGGTATATGGCAGCGCTGGAAGAGCAGGGTGTTGTTCATATATAATAATTGAAAGGGGCTCTTCACCGTGGCAGAATGATAGCTAATGATATAAGCAAAGAATGCGGTGGACAGGGGGAACTCCTATCAGATGGTCAATACACTACCAGTTTACAGAGTATTTTCACTAAAGTCCCATTAACACGCTCAACCATCCCATTAGACTCAGGGTAGTATGGGGTCCTTAGAACCCCGCGGATGTCCATAAGCTCATTCAGCTTTGGGAGGATGTGGGAAGAGAAGTTAGTCCCGTTATCAGTAAAGAAGAATTGAGGGCAGCTATGTCGTTATATAAGACATTCCAATATGAATTTGGCCAAAACGACCACCCCCAAATCCCATATCATCCACGCTTCAACCCACCTTGTCAAGTGGTAAATTGCCACAAGAATGTATTTGGATCAGTTAGCTCCCGTTGGTAGTGGCAAACGACGTCAATGGAAACTGTATGCTAAACAAAAATGTGGTTTAAATAACAGGTATGGGGTTTTCTGGAGGAGCAGCTTTTCAACTTGACATTTGTGGCATTAGGAGATATTTTTGATTACATAAAAGTTCATGCTTTCCAAGTAATACTCGGCCACAACAATTAAAAATATTTTGCGCAGCCATTATGACTGACTTCCTTATGTGCACTCATGATAATACTAGGCTGTGCTTAGGGTCACAGAAAGCTCACCGTAGAATCTCCAATCTATTTGTACAACTCCTAGTTCACTGGAAGGTATTGGCTCACATCTCATGTAACGCCTTTATCACTTGCGGCAGTTCAATGTCATATGCCACTGTGCATTTTGTCTTACATCACATCGATCAGATCCGCTGTGATGGCAACCGTTGACAATCTCAACAAGCAATTAGCGTTCTGATGTTTTACTCCAAATTGGTGGAGAATCTCAAAGTCAAAAGCCTACATATTGAGGGCCCATCAGGCTAGTTTCCCTATAGGCTTCTTGAGGTTCTGCAAACAGTTTAACAAAGCATGATATGTTACAACTTTAAACTTCACTCCATGCAAATACAACTAAAATTGACTATACACATATATCACCGCTAAACACTCCCACTTGGTCACGGTATAATTACGTTTTGTGGCAATTCAGGCTTTGACTGAAGTATGCCACTGGGTGCTCCTCCCCTTCATCATCTTTTTTAGGATAAAACCGCCCCAACGGCATAAAGGGACACTTATGTCTGGACAATAAACTCTTTATTAAAATTTGGTTAGCGCAGTACTGGTGACCTGATGAGTGCCATCTAAAGTTTATCAAAAAGAGCATTGGTGGCGTTCTGTCTATTTGAACATGGCATCCTTTTTAGTAACTCAAAAGGCGAACCTCCAATACAGCTGAAGTTGGGTATAAAGCGGTGGTAGTAGCTGACAATTCCCAAAAATACTTCTATATTGAGCTTACTATTTGGTGTAATCATCTTTTGTATAGATTACACATTGGCTAGTTGGGGCTTAATCCCCGTTGCATCCACTACAAACCCTAGGTACTCCAGCTGATCTTTGAAGAATCGGCATTTATGGGGTTTGATCTTTATGTTGGTTGCAGCGAGCTGGTGGAATACCTCCTCCACGTGGATAAGATGTCCAAAAACGTCCAGTGATAAAATTTCTATTGTCAAAGTATACAAGAACGCATGAAGCTCTAAGTTGCCAAGGATAGCGTCAATGGCCAGTTGGAATGTAGCAGGGGCATAACACAGCTCTTGTGGTATATGGGTCAGTTGGAAAAAACCCTTAGACGTGATGATAATGCATTTATCATGTTCTGCTGCTAGCAACTCAATATGCCAATATCCTGATATCAAATACATCGCCAAGAAGTAACAAGCTTTTCCAAACCAATCTATGGCATTGTCAATTTGCGGCAAGTGGTATGAGTCCTTTTTGGTAATGCTGTTGAGCTTCTGGTAGTCTATCACTACCTGGTTGGTACTGTCCTTTTTTGACAATTAGAATGGTAAAAGCCCAAACTCTTCAACAGTTTGAGCATCCCTTGCTCCAGAAGCTTATTGATCTCCTCAGTTATGACTTCTATCGCTGCTCTAGATTGGTGAATCGGCTTGGACCTAATGGGGAATGATCAACCATGTCCAGTCAATGTACAATTCCCCGCATGTACCATAAATCGTGGTTGTCAATAGTAAAGATCTCCTTATATTTTTGAAATAAAGTGATCGCCTAATTTTCTGAGTTTCTGATAACCATATTACTTTTTTGCGCTGTACCACCGCCATTACTCCAAGATGCATTTTAATGGTTAGACCAAATCATCCAGAGACCTGAACTTGTGATCCCAAAGGACCTCCTCAACAGAAGATAAGTGTAAATACGCCACTATTTGATGACAGCAGATTTACATGGTTTTACTGTAGATTTTCTAGTAGAACCTTGATCTTCCCATGGCCTGGAAGTATAATTCCTGGAGCCACATGGGGCTCAAGCCATAATTATGATAAGAGCCAATAACTTCCCCATAGAGTCCATCTGAAACTACTACCACCAATTCAGTGTTCACCATTACTTGGTGATTGAAGGTGTGAACATTGTCATGAAGACAGCATGTTGATTTTAGACTGGACTGCCAGTTTGAGTGCTGAAGCACCCAAATAACAAGCCCAAATGCCAGAGGCACTGCTATTTGAGAAACTATTATGAGATCAGGAACAAATTTCGCCAATGGGTGCTCAAAGGCCATAGATGTGTATAAGAAACTAGTGACAAACCATGCAAACATGGCCCTAGGACCGTGGGTTGTTGAAATAGGTGGAACGGAAAGGGTGGTTTTAAAATTTATAATAAGGATGGTATCAAAAATTGGTATTTACTGGAAAAGTAAAAGAGAGAAAATCAACCAACAATTTCCTCAGTGCAATATGACTGATTAAACAGTGGTCGATTTGGGGAAACTTTATATAGCATGGGATTGGAGCCATCAAATTTTGATCTAACCTGGTAAACTTTAATGGGAGGGGGAAATAAGATCAATCCTATAGGAATCAACTTCAAAAGAGTCTTTGGTGGGCTAAGTCACCGCCAATTTGTCCTCAGATGCCCAAATTTCAACTTTTGCATTTTTAACAGTAACATGATGGTGTCTCACCCAATGGGCAACGGGAACCTCCCAGGGCCACCCTACATAGGCGCGGTCCCAAGAAGTCTGGAATGGGTTTGGGATACCCAACCTGTCCATACCCAGTCGCTTTGACATCTGTTTGGCCAGCGGGATTCCTTGAGCGATGATCCTAATATGAGAGGGGAGGGTTTGAAGCTAGAAGCAACTTTCAACGATGGCCTGAAGCCCTTGTCAAATTTCACTGCAAATCTGACATCAAGCATGTCGGAAAATTGACTATGGACTCTGCTAATTGGCAGGCCAACAAGTATGAAGACTAATCATTCCTTGAGTTTTACCTTAGGCACAGGGCAAGCAGCGTCAGCTGACCCTTGGCATGTCACCTGTGCCAATCGGGGATCCCTCAGCCTAATCCCTAACTATCAAAATTTATAAACTTATAGAAAATGATAGATTAGGCAAAGGGAGATATTTATTAAAAGGGAAGTCCAGGTATCTATACTATATACAAAAGGGCTACTGCACCCACCGCCAACCTATCAGCTCTTCCACTGGTTCTTCCAGCCAACCACTCATCTTATCCTTCCACTGCACTATTCTCTTCCCTGGCGTCAACCCTCTCACTCCATCCTTCCTGATGTCTGAATTGGGTTTGGCTCATCCTCAGCCTTAAGTCGCTGATGAGCCATTAAAGGATTAATCTAAATAGATGTCAAATTTGGATTCAACCTTTGAGTTGATAATAATGTGCCAGAAACAGTTTTGGTCACTCGCTTTGACTTGTAATATCTCAGCATCTTGTCTACATCTCTTCTCAACTCATTTCAGTTAATTGATTAGGATTGCCTTATTAAAGCAATATTTTATTAGAATAAATGAGGCACTGGAAACAACCTCAGCCTCAAACTCATAATTGTTGGATCTGCCAACATCAAACAGTCAATTCAAGTGGATCATCCTCGGCTTATTAGTCGCTGGTGATCCTTATACCAATTTGGGCCAGCAATTGGCTCCACTTGATCCTCTCTTCAAAATTTGGCAGTATACTTGGATTCAGCTCAACCCAACTTGAGGAGCAACTACCTAGAAATTGTATCAAATAACACAAAATTCAGTCAATGTGCCATTACACCAGAATTGGCCATTTCATCATTAAATACTGACAAATCATTGGAGGATTACATCAGGTTAAAAAACTGACAAAGCATTCTTGACTTAATATGTATAAGCCCACCGGGCATTGTTTATGAAGTTTTGGAGGCAGATTTTGTATTGACCACATCATTTCTCAGTGGCTTAATGCCACTGGTTAGTGTGACTGAGGATTTGACCCCAATACTCCATTACCTGAATGTGTGTGTGCCCATTGGGCCTTGTTGCCATGGGAGTAGGTATTCTGGATGTTTCAGCAAAAATTTCTTTAATTCGCCATACTGTATCAGCAGAAGAAATTGTGGGAACTGGTAGGGAATTTTCACTTAAATGGCTGTCACCCAACACTTGTCTACCACATGGGCGAGATCGCCCTGCGTGACAAGGGGGACAGCTGCCCTCTTAGGACCTTTCTTGGTGGGGAATGGGAATAATTCCTGATCTAGGAAGAGGGGCCGTCTCCCCGCAGACTTACATTACCCTTCCCTTTTATCAAAGGGGGCGCCACCACTGGGGAATTGTGAGAAAGTCACATTCTTGTAGTATTTAGGAAAGTTGATTTCCATCAAAGCAGCAATCTTTGGGGGAGGACAAGGAGCTTCTGGATGGGAGACATGAAATGCCTTGACTAGCTTGGAGAAGTTTGCACAATCACAAGCTCAGACTCAACTGTTCTCATAGGCTGGATAGCCTTTTCAAGAAATTTGAATTGAACTGATTGACGAGATTTGCAGGAAGCCAAGATGCCCTCCACTTCAGCCTCCTTCATATCCTTGATCACAATAGGCTCCAGATCTAAGGAATTGCCCCTTGAATGGGGATAACTGAGATACATGATAGACTGGGTATTGCTTCCAGCGAGGTGGCAATTTTAACCAGAAAGCACCATTACCCAAATTTTTCTCCACCAAGTGGGGACCTGAGCATTTGCTTGTAAACTTATATGAGGGCACCTGCATCCACAAATGGCGCGTATCAAGAATGACCTATGAACTCACCACAATATTATGGGCAGGAAGCCGCTTCTGATCTGCAAACCGCTTGTAGTCACCAATAGCCTTAGTGAGATACTCCCAAACTAAGGGCTGCATTGTCCAGATATGTTGGGCATATTCAGTGGCGGCTGGTACCTCTGAAGGAAGGCATAGGCCAACTGAGAATGAGGGGCTATACCCCAAGGTCACTTTGTATGGAGAGAATCCAGTGGAGGCATGCATTCAATTATTATATACAAACTGAGTGAGAGGGAGATCATCAGCCCAGGTATCCTGCATGACTGCAGCATAGCAGTGAAAGTACTGTTACAGAATCTTATTAACCCGCTCCGTTTGTCCATTGGACTGAGGATGATATGCCGTGGATCAACAGGGTGTAATTTTCAAGATTGACAAAAGCTCATTTTAGAACTGCTCTGTAAACTGGGGCCCACAGTCGCTGACAATATCATGCGGGAGACCAAACATAGAGAGCACAAGGCGCATGAAGAAACGGGCAGTTTTCTATGAAGTAATGGTGGAAGAGCATGGGATAGTTGGGCAAATTTTGTGAAGTGATCAACTACCACCATTACTGCAGTAAACCCAATAGAATAGGGAGGTTTGATGATAAAATCCATGGACATCAATGTCCATGGGCCCTCAGCCTGTTGTAAAGTGTGAAGGAGAACATTCCTCCCTGATCAATATGACTTGGCTTGCGCACAGGTGACACAATTGGCAATCCAGGCTGGTAATTATTTTGATAAGTCCGCTCAATTATAGGTATATTTAATTAAGTTTATTCATTTTTTATTACTGGGATGGCCAACTGTTGGGGGGACGTGATGAGTTTGAAACACTCTAGCTCTAATAAGAGGAGGGACCCACACCCATGACTGAAAATGAATAAGGCCCTCCGCTAAGGAATATAGGGAATGTTTTTGAGCTGGGAGGGACAATCGCTCCAGAAGATCCACGCCTTTGGGACAGGTCATTTGGTCTTCTAAGACCCTTGAAATAAGAGGCGCTTCAGGAGCTAAGTTCACTGACGAGACCATGTGAGGTACAATGAATAAAATTTGAGTAGGGGGAATTATTGTTACTAGATCTGCTCCATCTGAGTCAGTGGGGCAATGAGCAGGGTTATAACAGAGGAAATTGGAAAGTACATTTAAGGCTCCCTTTTACAGACTCTTATTTGAAGTTGAAACTACACAAATATCGGTATCTTTGAGCCTGCTGATGTGCCAACTTCTGTGGCTTATGAAAATAAAGGAGAGCTTGGTGATCCGTGTGCACTGTTAACTCATGCTGAGGGCATTGCATGAGATACCATCATTGATTCAAGGCCCATACGACGACTAATAACTCTTTATCACAGATAGCCCAAGGCTGCTCAAAAGGAGAACTTGCAGTAAAAATAGGCGATGGGATACTTTAACCCCTCATGCTCCTGAAGCAGTACAGCTCCTAATGCAACAGATGACGCATCACAGGCTATGACATAAGGCTTGGAGGGGTATGCATGTTTTAGGATAGGGGGTGACAAAAATACCTCTTTAATTGACTCAAACGCCTGTCGGCACTCAGGTGTCTAATAAAAGGGGTCATTCTTACCTGTAAGTGGATGAAGTGGGGCGGCTAGCTGTGATAAAGCAGAGGAATTTTTTAAGAATATTATAATGCCCAAGTAGTTTATTAATTGCTTTTAGGGTCATTGAGTGGGCCACTCGCGGATGGCATTCAACTTGTTAGGGGGAATGGCGTACCCATCTTTTTAATACAAGATTGCCTAAAATGTGACTTCCTCCCAATAAAACTCGCATTTTGAAGGCTTAACAAATAGGCTTGCCTTATGTAAGGCTGTCACAACAACTTCCAAATCTTTCACGTGTTGTTCAGGAGTTTGGGAGTGTGCCAAGATGTCGTCTATATAAGCTACCATGCAAGAGAACCTGAGATCACCCAACGCACTATCAATCACTCTTTGAAATGTGGCCAGTGCAGCCTTCAACCCAAAGGGAATTACTCGAAATTGAAAATACCCCTATTTGTTTGGATAGCAGTAAGCCATTCCTAGCCTTCTATCACCCAAATTTGTTTAAGGCTCAACAAGGTTGAGTTTTAAAAACACACACTACTTAGCAATTGCTTGACTGATAGTTTGCAGGGGTAAAGAGTAAAGAGTAATGATTGTGAATTGTCATTTTATTCAGGTGACCATAATCCATGCAGGGATGGAGAGAACCATTGGCCTTCTTGGCAAAAACGATGGGGGAAGCAACAGGCTATGTCTCTTTAAACAACCACCCTTTCTTAAGAATGTCGTCCAACTAAGCGTTAAGAGCAGCCTCCTCCTCCACTATATGTGGGTAAAAAGGACAGTTAATATTCAACACCTGAACCATTGTTCTAAGCCATAAATCGAATTTAGTATGAGGGGGAGACAACCCGCCTTCTCAGAATCAAAAGTACTTTGATAGCGCATCAATGCTTCGGGGAAATCCGATGGTAGGCCTGCAGGGGAAATGAGGGAAGTGATAGAACTGCAGCCTTTAGTTTTCATAAGTTATCTACTAGAGGAAACTCCCCAACTGTCTGATCATTAGTGAATGACAACTTATTAGTCTCCAGGTGAATTCTAACATGTTGTTGGCGCTAGCATACTACCCTCAGAATTACTGGAAACACCAAGTTTGCATTGTGGAGAACTGATAACAAAAGCCAAACTGATGAACTGAGAAAGGTACTGGCCGTTGGACTAGGTATGAGGGCTGGGAGGCTGAGGAAGCAACCATCACTGAAGGACCCAAGTCCAGGTCAAGCTCCAACTGGTTGGCTAGCTCTACACTCATAAAATTACCCGCTGCCTCAGTGTCCACTAAGGCCTCAAATGACACGTGGTGAGCTCCAATACTTATTTTCATGGGCAATAAGAACTAGGCAAAATTCTCTTTATTGACAGCTATAGTAGAGTCTGTAGATAAGGAAGAGATGGTACTAGGATTGGGGGAAACCACTAGATTTGCAACAGGAGTAGACACTTAATAAGTAAAAATGCCAGATTATACTGACATGGGCACAAGGGCTGCACCAGCTATTGATTGTGATTTGGACAATGATTTGGAGCTGATATTTGACATCAAGTCCACCTTGGCGGCTCCTAGAATGAAAATACTATTTTGAAGGGAGAGCTTAGACAATTTGAGAGGCACTAGGCTATTGTGGCCAAAGTAGAACTTCTTCACAACCTTATTCAGCTGAATGAAAAGGGCCATTGCTACGCCCATCTCAACGAGAAGGGCAGAAATGATTAAGAATAATGGTTGGTCGATTATGTCAGACAAACAGCAAGTTATTTTTAGACCAGCATGCCAGTTTAAGTGCTGGAGAACCTAAACGCCAAGCCCAATTGCCAGTGGCACTGCTGTTGATATGACGGGTATGAATCCAGTAAGGAATTTCACTATTAAGTCCCATGAGTTATTATTATGTCTAGGAACCTAGCAATGAACCAGGTAAATGCGGTCATGGGTCCCGTAAGGTTGTAGAAATGTATTTGGGAGGGGCGTTTATATCTGAACATAATAGAAGCTGGAATTAAGTTTGGGATTTCTATTGAAAAGGAAAGTAAAGAAAATTGACCAACAATTTTCTCAGTGCAATACAACTGATTAAATAGTGTTCGATTTAGAAGTATGTCAAAACAGGGATAAGGTACCTCAAATTTGACCTAATCCAGAGATTTTTTTTAGGAGTGGGGGAAATAATTTAATTTGAACTGACATCAAAGGACTTGGAAGTAGCTGAGTCAGTATTAGTTCATCTGCAAACGCCTGAGCTGAGGCTCTACTGTGTTTGCGTCAGTAAGTATGATGGCATCTGGCCTGATGGGCAATGGGAATCCCCCAGGGCCACCCCATGTAGGGGTGGTCCCAATGAGTCAGAAATGGGTTCAGGATGGCCAACACACCAATGCCTGGTCGCTGAGGAGCTCGTTTGGCCAAATGAGTTATGTCTGGCACCAATCTTAATTTTTGAAATGGGAGTTTCTGTTCATTGGGGATTGTCCCTAACAATTTTGAAGAAATTTTGGCTTTGTATAATATACTGCTTGATGGATCAATGTCATTGGTAATTCTGACTGAGAATTATATCCTTGTCCCTTTTTAACTATTAGTTTTTGCCCGTCAGGCTTTATTCCAATTGATTTCAGTCATTTTGGCTTCAATTTTGGGGATTTGGTGCTGTGAGTTTTATAAAGTCCCTCCCACTCATGGGGAAGATGGTTACTGATAATCTCAGCGCTGATTTTCTCAATTCTGCAGACAAGTTTGGTGGAGGTATGTGAGGGAACTGGGGGAGAAATTTTCAGATGGAGGGCTGTTACCCAGCGCTCATCTACCACATGAGTGAGATCGCCCTGGGTGACAAGGGTACAGCCACCCTCTTTGGACCCTTCTTATATGGAAATGGGAATTCACCCAATCCATGCAAATTAAATAAAAACCCTGAACTTGAATGTCTTACCAACAGGCAATGGGAACCTACCAGGGCTACCCCACATAGGGGCGGTCCCAAGGAGTCAGGAACAAGTTCAGGATTACCAACCTGCCCACATCTCTTCGCTTTTGCATCCATTTGGACAAGCGGGATTCCTTGAGCGATGATCTTAATATGAGAGGGGAGGGTTTGGATCTGGAAATGTCTTTCAGCAATGGCCTGACGCCCTCATCAAATTTCGCTGCAGATCTGACATTGAGCAGCCTTAACTTAATAGGCACAACCCGCGGGGCGTTGTTTTTGAAGTTTTGGAGGCAGATTTTAATTGACCACATCATTTCTCAGTGGCTCAATGCCACTGGCGAGTGTGACTGGGGATTCAACCCACAATACCCCATTACATGAATGTGTGTGCCGTTGGGCCTTGTTGCAATGGGAGTAGGTATTCCAGATGTTTTAGCACAAATTTATTTTCGCCATACTAAATTTGGCAGAAGAAATTGCGGGAGCCAGTGGGGAAATTTCAGAGGGATGTCTGTCACCCAACGCTCATCTACCACATGGGGAGATCACCCTGTGTGACAAGGAGGATAGCTGCCCTCTTAGGACCTTTTTTGGTGGGGAATGAGAATACTGCCCGATCTAGGAAGAGGGACCACTCCCCCAAAACTACAGACGTCACCCAGCTGATCTGAAAATGGCCCTTGATATTCGTATATCTGTTGAGGGAGGGCCTGGGTCTTACTTCTTAGTCAATGTAGTAAAAGAAATCACCCCATCACTGTATGCCAGGTTAATATGACCCATGTTCACCGGATCCTTTAGCACTCCACTGGAGATAAAGTAAATTGGAATCCGCTGACCCAGAATTTCAAAGGTCTCCTCCGTCATGTCATTGACAGCACCAAAGTGTCACATAAAAGCAGTTCCAATTAGCAGGTAATAATTACAGTTCAGTAAAATTATTGCTGGGGCTACTACAATTGACCCAAACTGCAACAGAAGCGCACTGTAAGATCCCTCAGATACTGTGTTTTTTACTCTGACGGTAGCATACATTATACAATATTCTATATCAGGTTTTAGTGTCAACTTCGCAACCAACTTAGTGAAAACTATGTTGACTGGGGCGCCCATATCATCATGGCGCAAACATAATTTTTGCTACAAAAATGTCATAGTATTTATACTCAGAAGAAGAATAACTTTGACTGTTTGATACGTGGACATTTATGGGATCTTTTTTCCTAAGGAAGCTCATAATAACCTCACTGACAATGGGGTATTCTTTGGCAATAGCGTCAACCAGAAGGACAACCTTTACACCATTCAGGGAAGATAATTATAAAGTGAGGTCCAGCTTGTCAGCGGAAAATTAGTCAAGAATTTGACAGGCGTACGGTTTCAGTTGCTCCTGAGGTCCAAAATCCACCGTGGCTGTGGCTTTTGCCTGGGTCAGTACATTCACTCCTTCAACCAGTTGCTGGCATAGAACCCATCATCATATTGAGGACTTCCGCTAAATATACCACTATAAGCTCAGGTGTGACGTTTTGGACTTGGGATAGTGGAGGTAAAGAGACCTATCTCTACTCCGCTCCATCTTTTCCCTGGTAGTATTGATCCTGTCGCATGTAGTGAACACAACAGTTAGGGCAACTCCAGCAAGGTGGCCAGGGCGACCAATCTCAAAAAAATTAACCCTGTAGCGTCCGCGCCCTTGGTTCTCATAAGAAGGGCCAGCCCAATAAATATTTGTTGATGATTGGCGTAACCAGATCTGGGTCAATAAAAAGATTACTGGAGATCAGCGTATTTTGGTCCAGGTCAATAGTTAAACTGTTGATTATTATCATATGCAGATTTAGGGCTAAATTTTAACTGCTGAGGATAGCAGGGCGCGGATGAGGCGCGTAGTTATAATAAGGCTGAGGGTTACTAGGCGGAAGCTGAGCAGGATAGTAAAATTATCTGAATAAGAAGGTCCAGCTATGGCAGTAGTATGTCTCCACTCTTTATTCGGTGGAGGGAAGGTAGTGGATAAATGGCGCAAGAACTGAACAATTTTGAGCATGGGAATGTCATCATTTTAAAATTGGGGGCAAGCATTGTAGAGCTCCCAGTAGGGCTTCACTGTGGAGGTCATTGAAATGCACACGTCAGCTTCAACTAGAACGCCTGCTCCTATTAACACATGGGCTTCCACTGTAAATCAATCTGAAAATGCAGTGAGTGTCTCATTATGTTAGAACCCAATGGTCAAGAACTCAGCCTTCCGCTGTGACATCTTTGTGGTACATCTGAACAACTGCAGAACAGTATACTTCACCTCTTGATATGTAACAGAACTTCCTAGAAGGTAGCAGGCAACTTGGTCAGCACTACCAACATTTAAGGCGGATATCAGCAATTTAGCCTTCACTGATTGGACACTATCTCCGCTGTAAAATTTAAATTGTTTGAAGAACCCATGAATATTTCCATTGCGGTCAAATGGAGGTAGCTTATCAATGCTGACCTCCTCCTCTCGCTCATATCTGCAAGCCTTAGGAATGTACTGCAGGGTTGATTGAAGTCCATAGCTGGGATCTTGATGAGGGGCTGGCTCAGAAGGCCCAGCTGCTCTTGGGTTATTGTAGGGCTCTTCAGAAGGCAGGATTGCCATTACCTGGATTTTTTTGGGGTCAAAACATAATCATACTCTGAGAAGCCATTATTATTTGAGTGGCTCCTGCTGCACGTGGGTTCAGAGAAAAGCTCTTCAGTGGGGTATCCAGTCTCATATTCACTGTAAGAATATTCTTCCCGAGTGACCCCTTGTTCTTCTGCTTCCCAATGGGGATGAGGCAGGTAAATAGTAGGGGTTAAATTCCACTCCGTACAGTGTAAATGTTCAGTAGCATCATTCAGGAGATTGGAGAGCTGCCTGTTCTTCTAGACAAGTATTTGCAGCTGTTTAGCCGCACTTTCAAGCTGTTTATTACTTTGTCACACTCCTGAAGGAGCTTCTCTTGTTTTAAACACGGCGTCCTCAACAAGTTTGAGTTCTACAGTTTTGGCCAGTGTATCCATTTGGTACCATCATCTTTTGGCGAGGACCATGGCTGTAGATTTTAGATTTTTTTGGGTTTTTGGTGGTTGTTCAATGGGCCCCCTATAGTGAACACCACTGTTATAAATTCAGCGGAATTGTTGAGGTACGCCATAGGGCTTTTGCGCAGGGTCAAGCCCACTGAGCAATGGATAGACAATATGGAAAATGTTAGCCCACAAGAAAAACGTAAAGACTATAATAAAAATGAAGCAATCGCTTAAGCCACTCCACTTTATTTAATATAATATATAACAGCAGATTCCTTTTGCTCCACTAGCTTCTTCATATTAACAATCCTCCTCCTTCAATCTACCCATCTTGCTTATATATCAGCAACTTTAAACAATAGTGTTCCCTTGGCTTAGACTATTCTTTTACTCCTTATTCTCATTGAATCCAGAATATTATGGTATTCTCAATTTCTCTATCGCCTTAATTTGAGGCGATCTACTTAATATCTTGAAAATTTTGACATTGCCTTATCACCCTATTTAGAGGAAATCCAATAATAACCCTTTCTAACCCAATATCGCCCCATCTCAAGGCACTCAAATAAATGTAACTAATGATCATGGTCAGCGGATTCTGTCCAATCCGCCAAAGCTATCCAGGGCTTATAATCCAGTTATATCAGAATCTTGACAAACACAATCTACAATGATATAAGTCTTATCATAAATAATCGAGTATTCAAGCCCTCTATGGAAAATGACTTGATAAGGACCTGACAAGTTAGTTTTTAATTTCTCCATTCGCCCACCAGGACAAGAATAATAAGACATAACATAGTCTCTGTTGTGAAATTGATATGACTGGACAATAAGCCTGAGGTCATCCGGCGAAATGAATGGAATCCGCTGGAATCAAACTGGTGATGGTAATTGAAGCGCTTCAAAATGAGGCGATATTGGATTGTTGATTGATGAAACCAATGAGATACGGCGAATTGAGTTACTAAGCCATGTAAGTAATATCATCTGAAATTGTTACAATATAAGCAGGATGAGACAATTGCGGGAAGGAGGATTTTGATAATAAAAGGCAGCGGAATAAGAGGAATCCGCGGTATTACTATATATTAATAAAAGAGGTTGTGGGAGCGAGTGCTCCATAGTTATTTAAAGTTATTCTGTTGTTTTGAGGGCAGCGATCATCATATCGTTGGTCCCTATTTCTCAGTGGGTTAACCCTGTGCAAAAAACTGCCGGCGTATATATCAAATACCGCCAAAATTACAACAGTCTCCAATATGATATCCAGGTAGAATGGGCTTATGTTGATTGTTAAATATAGTCTCCTTTTTGGTAATTACTTCAATTGATTCCATTGCTTGAGCCTGAAGGCGAACGATCTCATCAGCTAAATTTCGCTTGACTAAATTGGAATTCTTGGAAACTCTCCTCAGGTATTGCCTGGACACTTGAGGGAACAGAGGGATCTCGTCCATAGATTAACTTACAAGTAAACATTTTAATAATATGATGGCAACTAATTTGGTAAGTGAACAAAGCACTAGGCAAATAAAAGTTCCACTGGTATAAGTCAAAAGAGGCCATTTTCCTCAAAAGGGAGACTAAGGTCTCATTGACTCACTCAATAGTCCCATTAGTAGATGGGTGATAGGGAATGACAATATTTTGTGCATTATTAAATAAATTGGATAGTTCCTGTATAAGTTGAGAGGTAATTTGGCCCCATTATCTGACATAAGGACCATGGGCTACCCATGCTGCGTGATGATTTACTGGTAAATGAACAACGCAGTAGTAGATTGGTGTATTACCCCCTTTAGTTGGGTCCACCTAGTGCTAAAAAAGGAACAGCACAGTAGTCTTAGCAGAGGGAGTGGCAATGAATATGGCCTTGACACATTTACTTAAATGATTGACAGCCACAATAATGTACTGACGTTCCATGCAACCCTTGAGGCAAGGGCCCAACAACACCAATATCCACACTTCAAAAGCATTAGTTAGTGGAATTACTTGACGTTAGTAAATAAGCTGGAGGCACCATGACTTTTACAGGCAATGCATGCATCAAAAGCTTCCTTGATAGAAGCGGCCATATTATTCCAATAATATCTGGATTTAAACCACTCATGAGTCTTATTTAGGCAACTGTGACCCACTTGACTATGCCCTTCCATTTTAGCACTAAACTTTTAGTTTGGATGTAAAAAGGGCAACCATTTAGAGTGAACCTTTTTATATAAAGATCCTTCTTGTATCATTATTTTACTTATACGAGGATGATTCTTCTTGTATCATGGTGTCCTGGGTATTGGACTTAAGCTAGGTCTGATCCACTTCAAACGTTTTATCTCACAGCTCAGGTCAGCCAATAAGGTCGTATAATTTCTCCTACTTCTGAGGATACAAATTAACACAGGCAAACGTGACAGGCCATCAGCATTATGATGCTTGGTACCTGAGTGAGATACAATTAAAAAATCATACTTTTGTAATCGCAGGGCCCAACAAGCCAACCACCCATCTGGATCCCTCATACCTTGTAGCCATCTTAGAGAAGAATGGTTAATACCATCAGAGAAGTGGTTACCATATAATAAGGGTTGGAAGTGTTTGATAGCCATAATTACAGCAAGGATGGACCAAAACAGGCACCTTGGTTGTATCAGTTCAAAAAGAATTAAAGGATTGCTCACGAGATTATCCCTACTCAAATGGTATCCCTATCTGTAATTAATAGAATAAAGGATCATCCAAATTTTCAAACCTAGGTATAAATTATCAGTAGTACCTGACCATTCCAAGAAGACCTGTATATCATGCAAGGAAGCCAGAGGAGACATTCAGCTAATGGTCTAAATGTTGTCTGGTAGGGGTTGATTCCCCTTATTTGAAACTTTGTGTCCTAAAACTCCATTTCACTCTGAAAGAAGGGTTACTTGAAGGGTTTGAGATTTGACAAAGACATCCGGAATTCAGGATGTGTGGCAGCTCCTCCTTTTAGGTTGGGCACTATTAGTGCTAAAATACTTCTTAATTCAGCTAAAACTTCTTGTAAGTAGTTCAAATGCTCACTAAGAGTCTTTGAAAACATGGTAATGTCATTTTAATTACACCAAGGCGCAGATCAGCTTTAAGTCTCAGAGCATTTCATCAATGGACCTTTGATAAGTGGTAAGAGCATTGATCAAGCCTTAGGGCATATGTGTCAGTTCATAAAAGTCCTCTTTAAAAATCAGAGCATATTTGGCCTAATCTTTGGGGGCCAACTCAATCTTCCAATAACCACAGCTAAATCCATCTCAGAGAAATATGTGTAGCCAGCCAGCAGATGGAGGGAATCATTGATCCATGGCAAAGGATAGCTGTCTCAATGAGTGATTGCATTTAATCTACAAAAATACATAACCACCTGGTGAGAGCCACTTTCTTCTTCAACAATAATAATGGTGATGCGCAGAGACTATTGGGAGGTTAGTAACCAAGCTTCCAAGAATTTGAGTATTTTCTTGGTAACAAGCACCTCTTCAATCTTTGACTTCTGATAAGGCTTGGCCCAAATAGGAGGATGGTCCTAGTTTCAACGGTACACGTCATTCCATTCATCATACTGAAGTCATAGGTATGCTATGCGAAAATAATAGAAATACCTTGTGTAATTGATACACTAGTTTTTCCTGGTTTGTAGTAAGTTAGTTTCTAATCAAGGTACCTACAGTAAGATGTCATGATGGGATTCCAGCTCAAAATTTTGTAAACTCCAAAATTCTTGTCATAATAAACACATGAAAGAGTTAATATTCAACATAGGCTATTAGAATCTTCCAATCCTCAGTTTTTGGATCATTGGTAAGGTTTGCCAGCAATATTGGTAGCATTCTATAAAAAAAGCATTATCCAACATCCCTGGAAAAGGCAGATTTTTTAAAATAAGGGTTTTAATGCCCTGGATCTGTAATAAATGACCCTTGAGGGTAGCAAAATGTAAAAAAGTATCAACAATAATCTGAGAATTTGGTGGAATAATAATGGTATCAGGAGATAAAACGGGCATAACTTCTCTAATGTCAGCCACCTTGGAGGTAATTTAACTTGAGGTCCTTCAACATGATAAAGGATAAAATTAGATCTTTTCTTCTCCTCCAACAAACAAAACTGACGCTTATTATGTTAATAAAGGTATACTCAGACAAATGTAACGGAACCCAATACCCCAAAAGGGATATAGAAAAGTCAAGGTAATTAATAATTCTATTAAATGATTGCAAAAATTGTGTCCAAAAAAAGATCATAATTTTAATTATCAAAAAAGATTGCAAGTACTGTAAAAGTTAACTTCCCAAACTTCAAAGAAAAAGAAAAAGCACTAATTGACCACATAATCTGGGAACTGCAGTCCTATACTCTGATAGAATTAGAAATGATGGGCGTAAGTTTGATCCTCTTGGTCAAATTAACAGACTACATTAACAAAAAAACCAGTATCAATGATGGCCTTAGCAGGGACTTGAATTACCTAAAGATTAATGCAAGTGATCATACTTCCAATTTGGGAGGTAACGCCAACAAAGATAGCAAGGCGTGTAGGAATCCAGCATGGTTGTGCTCCTGGTGCTTACGCCACTGGATCCCACAAAGTTTAGATAAATTTTTTATTAAATATACACTACTAAAAAACTTGGGTTTTTAATTGTTTTATTAGTAGCGGGGGTAAGAACAAAAAGATGATCCCCTCAATATCCGCCCAATATATATTTAAACTAACTTTGAGGGTTGAGGGAATTCAAAGAATGTTTCAGAATAGCTTCAACGCATTCCAAATTAGAAAATAGTATATCTAATCCTATCAGATCGTGGGAGATGTGAGTTACTGTTTGGGAAATTGATAATTGGGGTTTTGGGGCAGGATGTACCAGTGCAGTAAGGTTTTGATTTACCACGACCAATCACTGCTAGAGAAATCTGATTCACCTTGGGGGACCTCCGCCACGCCTACAAAAGGGGGTGGCACCCACGTAGGTGTTGTGAATTACTTAATGATGGTTGGGGGAGTACCTTCCGCTGGTTGTTCCAAAGTCTGTCATGCATTTAGAGTAATTCAATCGTCTGCTTTTATAAATTAGTGCCTATGCAGGTTTTGAACTGGTGTTACCCCAATTAACGGGATTCCACCAAGATTTGGCCAGGGTCTTTTGGCCAATGTCTCCAATATTTTTGGAACTATTTAAATCAGAATTAGGGTCATCGAAAACTCATAAATGGACAACATTTCTTCGTTTTGGTGAGATTTGACCTAAGACATTATTCCTATGCAGCTGAGAGGGCAAATGCCAGACATCACCCCCCTCTAGGATGGTGGGGGAGAATAAGGTCAGAGGAAACGGCCATGTACTTGGTTGATGGTGACTCCTGTAGCTAAAGTCCTTATAGAGTACTTATTGCCTCTTTTATAGATGATGGTGAAGAAACCCTCCCAGATTGATCCAAGCTTACCTTTTCTAGGGGTAATACGGTTATGGTAGTATAATACCATGTCAGATAAATGGAAGGTAGGTAAGGGGGTCCAAAGCTCATTAGCAACCTGCTCTTCTTTAGTTATCGTTTTTGATAGATTGGTCATGGCTTCAGATTGGAGTTGGATGATGCATTGAGCCAATCATCTCATGACTTTTTAGGGCTCCAGACATTTTCAAGACCTAGTGATAACTAATTCAGTAAGTCATAAGAGCACTGGGTAGATATTGATCCCAGTGAAGAGGATCAGAGGAGGCTATTTTCTGAAGAATAGAAACCAATGTCCCATTTGCTCTTTCCATGGTCATATTGGTGGAGTGGTTATATGGAGCTGAGAAGAGTTGTTGTGCTCCCATAGATGTGGCCAGGATATCGAATACGCTGGAGGCGAAGCTCTTACCATTATTGCAAAGTAGTACTTGGGAGCTGTGACGAGTGAAAATGTGTTGATGTAAAAAGATGGCGGTGGCCTTGGCTGTTTTGAAAGAAAGAGCCCCTGCTTCCACCCACTTGAGAAAAGGTCAATAGTTATTAGGATAAATTTGTTCCCACTAGAGACTGAGAAAGGAGACCTACTACATCCAAACTAATGGTGTGGAATGGTTGTTGAGGGGTAGTAGGTTGATACTAGTTCTAGTCTTGAAACCGGATTTCTTCTTACATGTAAAGCAAGCTTCCAAGACATCAACAATAGCTTCCATCATTCCATCCCAATAGTATTGATCCTTGATCCACTCATAAGTTTTCTTTGCCCCCCACGACCTAGGGTAGAGTGAGCTTCTAGGATAGCAAGTACACGTTCTGAGGGCCAAAGGTAAGGCAGCCATTTTCCCCCTCCTGCTTGTACAACTTTCCGTTCTCCAACTTGGTATTATGGGAATGCCAGGCTAACATTTTCTGTATAGGTTCATCCTCATCCTCCCAGTCATCGGGGGTCATTAAGAGGTCATGTAGCCTCTTTGCCTCACTATTATCCAAGTGAAGGACTGGTAGCCAAGTCAACCCATCAACATTCAAGTGACAGGTCCCAGCACGGTGTTCAATTTTCATGTCATAAGGCTGGAGCTTTAGAGCCCAGTGAGCTAACCGACCAGTAGGATCCTTCATGTTCTGCAACCACTTTAGGGATGAGTGGTCCATAACTACAGTGAAGGTGGTTCTATATAGAAAAGGGAGGTAGTGCTTAACAGCTAACAGAACAGCAAGGCACTCCTTCTCCGTTACACTGTAGTTGTGTTCCGCCTTTATCAGCATCTTATTATAAATAGGATACAGGATGATCTACACCGTGTTCATCTAATTGGGCTAGGACGTCCCCAACAGCATAGTCTAAGGCATCAGTGAACAAGACGAAAGGTTATTATAATCTGGGTGCCATAGGATAGGACGCTGCTGTAGTAGTTGATTCATCGTCTCAAAAGCGGCTTTTTGTTCAGCACCCAATAGAAAGGGGTATTCTTGGTTAGTAGCCGGACAAGGGGCTAACTGAGTTGGGCGAAGTTAGGAATGAGCTGATGTTAATACCCCATCATCCTTAGAAATACCTTAATATCCCATAGTTTTTAAGGGGTGGCATTTTTGAGATGCCTTCGACCTTGTCCTGCATGGGCTGAATTTCTTCTTGTGAAATGGAATGGCCAAGGAAATCAAATTTCCTTTGGAAGAAGGTACACTATAAGGGCTTCAACTTTATATCAAACTTACTTGACCGTTGAACCACCTCCTTCAAATGATCAAGATGTTCATTTAAAGGTTTTTGAGAACACCGTGATATCATCAAGATAAATGATAACACAAGTTAATTTGAGGTCCTGCAAGATGTGATGCATCGCACTCTGGAAAGAGGCAGGTATGTTGCACAACTCTTGTGGTAATCGTGTGGGATGGAAAAGACCTTCACTACAAATAAGAGCGCATTTCTCCTGATCTTGAGGAGAAAGGTCAATTTGACAATAGCCACTGGCCAAGTCCATGGCGGAGAAGTAGTTAGAGTCAGAAAGTTGATCCAGGGCGTCATCAATGCGAGGGATAGGATAGCTATCCTTCTTAGTGAGGCTATTTAACCTACGGTAATCCATGACTGTCTGATGACCTCCAATTTTCTTTTTAATTAGTAAGAGGGGTGAGGACCAAGGGCTTTGTGAAGGAACGAGTAACCCCGCATCTAATAACTTCTGGGTCTCCGTCCTCATTTGTTGTTCCTCCACCTTTAACTTGCGGTAAGGTTTGAACCTAATAGGCTGGGCATCACCCACATCAATGGAGTGGCACCAGCCCTTCATGTGGCCATAGTAAGTATCCAATTTGGAGAAGATGTCACTATATTTGTCCAGTAAGGTATGAACTTTCTCCAAATCATCTAGGTTAGCTTATCCAAAATATGAACATAGATTAAGGTACACACCATGTTGTCCTTGGGTAAGCCCAAATCCGCCATAGAGCCAACGAAGTGGATATGTTCAATGTCTTCTACAGGGAGTAGGAAGCCTCTGCCAATATCCTGGTGTTTCCATATGACCATGTCCTTCCCGGTGAGGTTTCCCAGTAGAAGGGCAATTGGCCCCTGATAGGCTGGGTCTAGTATCCCAGGCAATACACGAGGCTCCAAGGGGCTAACGCCCTCAATACTTATGAGGTGCAGCAAGCAATGGTATGGGATTTGTAGTTTGATTTTAGTGTTAATCACTCTTTGTTCACCAGGATTAATCAAGACCTCGTCTACAGAATAAAACAGTAAACCCTCCTTAGCATTCTCTGATTCAGGCAATTTTTAATGTGTTACTCCTAGAAGTGGAATAAGGCAAGGCTATAGCTGAAAAGGGGTATTCAACCGAGAAAGAGTATTCATGCTTTCCGGGTTCTTTATTATATAAGACTAAAGGGACTTCATAGGTGAGTAACAAAAAGTTCCCTTGCTTCAGGTTGCTTATTACTTCATACTCAATCATAAATTGAGTGACAATGAGCATATCATATGCATTGTTGTCTAAAGCCCCAGCAGGAGCTGATAGAATAAGCTTCACAATTCGAATGGGAAGGGAAGAGTATGCTCCAATAGCATAGTATTGTTGAGGCCAGTGGTTCCAAACACTTGCGTGTACTTCAAATCAGGTGCTAGCTTTATCTTTTTAATAAGCTTAGTGGAGACCACGTTGACTGGGGAGCCAGTGTCCAAAATGGCCAATATTTGGACTTTTTGAATTGCAACTTCAACCTTAGTGAGGGTCCTCCAAAGTTGGGTGACAAGGCTAAGACTTCCTTGAGCCGGAAAGTGGAGGTAAGCTTCTGAGAAGTCTTGGGTATCTATCCAGGATAGATTTCAAGGTATGAACCCGCTGAACAGGTCGAATCAAGCTAGATATGAAGTGATCACCATCTCAAGCAGTGTCAATAACTTTGGGAAACTCTAGAATTTGACTGAGGTACGTTTCCTCAAGTATGGTGGTCTCAATTACTACTCCAGCGTTCAAATGATCAGGAACTTCTACCTCTGCGGGAGCTCCCAATACTTAGAAACCAAAATCGTCATAGCCCCCTCAGATTTATCCCCAAGGGTATTCTCAACAACTGGCAAGGCAGCAATGGGGTAGGAGAGGTGGCCAGAGGGGATGGAATAGCTTTAGGGCGCGCATTTACCAGCTTAGCTGGAGAGGTAGGCACTGCAGCGTTAGAGGGCTTGTGCAGGCATATGATTGTTACTACCTTATTGGGCTTTCGATACACAAGAAGGAGCGATATCCTTTTTAAAACGCATTTGAGGGAGCAGGTTTAGCAGGGAGGAGGTACACAGGTGAGTTCAATCTTCTCTGTTCAACAGGCGGAAGCTCCTCAATGGTTACCTCTGAAGGTTTAACCTCAGCGTCATTTGAGTTAGCACATATGTGGAAGTCAGCCACTTCTAACAAAGCCTCTTTAAGGTCACGGGTGTTTTTGAAATGTCGTTTTGCTGAGATGATATTTTTGGCTAGAGAGGTTTGAGAGGCTAGCCCAGATAACAGGGCGGTGATAGCATCTTCAAGGGTAAGCATGTTAGAGGTGGACACCCTTTGCGCGGCGAATTAAAAGTGTTCAAAAAAAGCAATGGTTGATTCACCTTCAAACATACTAAAGCGCATAAAGGCCTGTTTTCCCGGTATTGACTCTGCTGATCCAAATTCAGCTAGAAGAGCCTTTTTCACCTCCGCTCAAGTGCGTGTTAGGTCCAGGTAAGGAACTATCATCTCTTGTACTAGGAGACTTAAACAAGGAAGGATGTGTTGCACCTTCTGCTTATCCATTGCATCACACATGTCAGCTTCATAAACATATAAAAAAGTAGCAATATTACCTTCGCCAGAGATGAATTTATTTGTAAACCATAGTTTTATTGAACGCCGCTCAGTTATTTTAAGATAGGATATAGCGCTTGCTAGTTGTTTTTCCAGAGCAACTAGACGTGATTCAATTTGAAAAGATAAGGTAGGGGAGGGCTACTCACGTTTGAATCCTCCATTATCGATGATTGTTGAGGTGTACATGGGTCCCCCGTAGTGATAACCATTTTGTAGAAATTCAGCCTGGTTGTGCCGCTGGTGCTTATGCTGCTGGATCCCACAAAGTTTAGATAAAATTTTAATAAACACACTACTGAAAAACGTGGATTTTTAATTGTTTTATTAGTAGCAAAGGGTAAGATCAGAAAAAATGATCCCCTTGATATCCGCCACTCCATACTTAAACTAATTTTGAGGGTTGAGGGCATTTGAGGATAGTTTTAGAAATAGCTGCGATGCATTCCAAATTAGGAAATATTATAAATCTCCTATCAGATCGTGGGAGATGTGAGTTATTGTTTAGGAAATCAATATTTGGGGTTTTTGGGGTAGGATGTATCCATGTGGTAAGGAAATTGATTTACCACAACCAATCAACACTAGAGAAATTACTTTCACCTTGGGGACCTCCACCACGCCTATAAAAGGGGTGGCCCCTGCATAGGTATTGTGAAGGACTTGATGATGGTTGGGGGAGTACCTTCTGCTGGTTGCCCCAAAGTCCATCATGTGGTCAGAGTAATTCAATTTTCCAATTTTACAGTTAGTGCCCATGCAGGTTTTGAACTGGTGTTACTATGATTAACAGGGTTTCACTGATAAGCCAGAATTTTTTGGCCAATATCTCCAATATTTTTGGAATCATTAAAATCGCAATTAGGGTCATCAGAAACTTTTAGATGACCAACATTTCTTTGTTTTGGCAGAATTTGACCCAAGACATTCTTTCTCTGCAGCTGAGATGGCCAATGTCTGACAAGGCGTAAGAAGAAGATGGTTCATTTGTAACATACTTGGCAGCGATATAGTCACCCTGGTTTATACCCAAATTGTTGTTAAGGTGATATATCTTATTGGATTTTTCCTCCTTTTTCTTATCATCCGTTTTTTTCTAAAACAGTAGTCTTCAGTATGGAAATATCAATGATAAAAGGTACTTTTAATAGCTTAAGGGTTTTCAGGAATGGCGTATACTTTAGGACAACTCAATTTTAAAGATTCAAAGATGCGGTTTTTTTCAATGAATTGAGGAGGAAATTCAAACAAGACCTTATTAATGTCCAAGATGCTTCAGAAACTCTTCTTTACAATAATAAGGTAGACTTGCAACTGAGTTTGGGAATTGAAGGTTGACATAATGGCAAGAATATCATCATTAAGATTCGACTGACCACAGGCCATAAAAGTCTGCACCTCCCAATAGAAATGGTGCACAAAATCCCTGATAGATTCATTTCAAAGGGGCTGTATTCCCATAAAAGCCTAATTTTGAGAAGATAATGTCTGCTTACTCCCAAATTTATTTATCAGAGCCTTTTTAACTTGAAATCAGGTAGTGCAAGTCATCAGGCGAGGAACCATAATATTCTGAGCCAACTGGGTAAGACATTTGGGCAAGTAATTTATTTTTTGAAAGTCCGTTGCTTTCACAAAAGCTTTCTCATATTGGTAAAAGAAAAAAAATAAAATTCCACTCACCAGGAGAATACTTATCCTTAAATATTGGTTTAAAGCTCATAGAGGCATTCTCCATCAAGACATGAACCCTGGGCTGGTCCAGTTGGGTGGAGACGTAAGATGTTGAGTCAAAAGCTTAATAAAAATATGGTGGGTGCATATCTGTGACCTCAGTGCAAATCTCGTTAATCCAAAGGTTTAACTCCAAATGACTCACTTTGGAGCCTACCTTTTTTGTTAACTTTCAAGGTTTGATCTTGCTGCTCCTGAAATTTAAGCTCCAAGAAATTGACCCAAGTTTAAAGCAAATTCCCCTTAGATTCGCATGCTTGTATTAAAACACCAGTATCCTTATCCCATTTGCCTATGTTATTTAGATTGTCAGCTAAGGATTGGAGTGCCAAGATGATGTCAATATGAGCTCCGTCAAGAGTTATTTTACAAGCCTAGGCTACTTTGGAAAATTTCCTTACAACTGCTTAATCATTTCAGAGAGGAAACGAAGATTAGACTCAGATGAACTACCAAAAACTTCAGCCATAGATAAATTGAAGGGGTCCTGGAGGTCCAGAAGGCCCAAGAGGACTTGGAGGCCCAACAACATCTGGGGGTCTGGGAGGTCCAGGTGATCCTACTGGACTAGGAGGTCTATCTGGCCTAGGGGTCTGACTACTCCAGACAATCCCATAGGTCCTCTAGGTCCCATAGGCCCACTGGACCCAATAGGCCCATGGGTCTCACTGGTCCATGAGGACCTGGTACCCTGGATGGTACCACAATCGCAGGGTTTCCTCCATATTGCGGAATCAAGTTTAGAAAGTCAGAGGAAAATTGCTCCAATTGGATGAGGAGATTTCAAATTTCCTCTTCCATCGCCTGACATTGGCTCTGTCAGGATTCTTATATGACTGGATAAAGAGCCTAAACAGTTATGGCGGATTAGCTAGAATCTGCTGACTATGATTACTAGTTACAATTATTTGAGCGCCTTGGTATGAGGCGATATTGGGTCATAAATGATAATATTGAATCGCCTTCAAAAAAGCAATAAGGTGATATTGACTTTGATTAATTTTGAGTGGATTGCATCAAACTAAGGGGATAGGTAATTTAAAAATACCATCCTCTGCCAGAGCCAATGAGAATATGGAAGAACTGAATAGTCTAATCCAAGAGTGCGGTATTGACTGGAGTCACAGATATATAAGTTAGATGGTATGATTGACAGAAGTTTTGGTTGCTGATAGGAAAAGTGGAGAGCATAGTGGAAAACATTTGCTAACACAAAATTAAACAAAGAAGTGTGGCTGAGGAAATTGTTCAAAATTTATTAACGTTATCAAGTTGTCTCAGGGATGACAATCTTCATATCATCTGTCCATTGTTCAGTGGGCTTGTACCCTGTGCAGCCTTCTCAGCGTATATTATCTATATTGCCAAAATTATAACAGTGGTGCTTACTATAGGGGGCCCATTGATCAAACCACAAATAATTAAATTCTCCAGCCACCAGCCATATCACATCAGACCTGCTATGATGGGGAATCCTCACGGCACACTGCACCAGCCGACTATGTAAAACTTAAGCTTACTTTGGATGTGATGATCATGAAGCAGGATGAGCTCCTTCAGGAGCGAAATGATGTAATGAACCATTCAATAACACGTTCAGTCAAATATGGATTCTTAGACAACAAAACAGGCAACTTGCTAGTCGCCTGGATGATGCTTCTGTAAGCTGCATTACGCAGAGTGGAATTTGGATGGTACCTCCTAGCCCCTCATTGGGAAATGGACAAACGACAAGGGACTTCTCAGGGAGAAGGGTACTATGGGGAATATTAAACTGGATATCCAGTCAAAAAGCTCTTCGCTAAATCTGCAAGTAGCATGAACTACTCCACTACTGAGGGCAGCTACATTGATGGTTAGGTATCAAGTACTATTTTCCCCAAGTAATGGTTGTATTTCCCACTTAAGGGTCCCAAACTAATGCTGCGTCAGAAGACAGACCATCCGCAGCTGGTTCTACTGGTCCACCTCCTCATCAAGCTACTGCTTATGAGTCTCAACCCATTCCTCAGTACGCTCCAAAGGGTCGCAGTTATGAGCGGGAGGAAGAGGTTTGCATTAAAAGGCTGCTTCCGTTTGATTGTAATGGGAAAATACAAGCTTATTTAAATGCTTTGAGTTTGTGGTGGAAATAGTGACAGATCAGCATAAAATAATTTGTTAATATCCGCCTTTGATGTTAGGAGTGCTGAACAAGTCACCCGCTTTCTTCCAAACAGTTTAACTAAATACCAAGAAATGAGGAATTCTGTGCTGCGGATGTTCAGATGTACCACAAAGATGTCATAGTGGAAGGCTGAGTTCTTGACCATTGGGTCCAGCATATTGTGAGGCTTACTGCGTTTGCCGACTGATTTACGGTGAAAGCCCACATGTTATTCATGGCGGGGACTTAACCAAAAACAATTATTTACATTGCACTGACCTCTTCAGTGAAGATATACCGTGAGCTTTACAACTTCATGACTCTGATTTTGGAGGCCAACGTACCCCTTCTCAGAATAGTTCAGTTTTTGCGCCATCTATATGCTACCTTTCCTCCACCCAATAAAGAGTGGAGACATACCGCCGCTGTCGCTGGACCATCTTATTTGGGGGAGTTCTCCCATTTTTTCAAATTCCGCCTAGTAACTCCTTGCCTTATTATATTTATGCACCTCATCCTCAGCCAAGCTACCTCAGAAGGTTAACTTCTGATACAGACTTACTTATGATAATCGTCTGCAGCCCAATTACCAACATGGATATAATTATGTTGACCGTCAGCCATCAAACTATCACCCTGGACCTGGTTACTTCAATTGCCAACAACCAAATTATCGGCCTGGCCCATCTTATGGGAATCAAGGGCGCAGATCCTATGCAGTGAGTTCTTTAGAATGTGGCCTCCCTGGTCACCCTGCCCATAATTGCCCTAACTGTCAAGTTCACTAAGTGCAATAGGATCAATACTATCATGGAAAAGATGGAGCGGGTTAGAGACATGACTCTCTACCTCCGCTATACCAAGTCCAAAACGTCACACCTGAGCTTATAGTGGTATAGTTTATGGATTTCCATCGATATAATGATGGTTTTTTATACCATCAACCAGTTGGAGGAGTGAACATACTGACTTGGGTGCTAGTTAAGGCCACAGCAGATGAAGGACCTCAGGAGCAAAAAAGCCATATGCCTGTCAAATGTTTGACTGCGCTTCTTCAGACAAGCTGGATCAAACTGCAGATGCGCCTTACCTGAAAGGTGTAAACGTCCCCCTCTTGGTAGATTCTATATTATTTATTCGGGGAAGGTCGACCAGGGGACAAGAACTTCCGATATAGTGAGAAAACTAATGAAATTTGACAATTAAAGACACCCCAGAGGTTCAAGGCCCCTCTTTTTGTCTCCAGGATCACCAAGATTAGGATGGTAGGGAAGGGGAGTTATGCTGACTTATTCTTGGATGCAGCATGTGTGAAGGAAAGGATCAACTTTTAAAAACCATATGGGGAACCATGTGTTGATTGTCCTTCTGTTGCAGGGGGTCATATATACAAACAGCCATGCTTGGAAATGTTTCAATATATGGCTGTGGAAGCGATGAATGGCTTCTTGGATTGTTGGCGCTGCTCCTGTGAACGATTCCAGTACCATTGTATGTATCGTCCATAGTGCTATTGCTAATATTAACGTCCCTGAGAGATGGGTGGATAGGAGAGTCCATCTTTATAGCGAACATGTTCCTTGCTAGGCTTAATGGATGTCCGTTTTCTTGGCTAAAAAGGCGCATGGCCTCTTTCCATACAGCCACTGATGTTGGGCATTGTTCTAAACGGTGGGCTAGGATTCCATACTGACCACATATTGTACATGAGGTGTGAGTGGCATTTGACCGTTCAGCTGCTCCTTATAACTCCTCATGCACCTCCATAAATGTGCTCTTATCCTGGGTTGGAGTTGAGGGTGATGTGCGTATCTCCATACTCTTCTTTGGGTCTCCAGGTTGTAGGGTATGTCCATATGGTCCAGGCAATCTATCCTGGCTATGGTACTTGGGCTTTTGCTTATTATATTGTCTGTGACTATTTGGACATTAATTTCCAGTCTGTGAGTTAGCCTTGGGCGTCCTTTGTGACTGGTTTGGCCGTTTATGTAAATACGCCATATCACTCTTCTCATGGCTAGGAGTATTCTTTTGAAATGTGCAGGAGTGCCGTGTGGTCCTGCAGCTGTGGGATGGGATGCCAGATATTTGATTAATGTGTTCAGGTGATCTGGGTCTCATAATTGGAGTGCACGTGTGAAGTTATATTTTGCCGTTCTGGCCCAGTGTGTATTTGTAAGATCTGGGCTAGTCACCTGAGCTATCCAGGATCCTATTATATGGGTCGCTTGCTCTAAGTAATCAGTAAGCTCCATACCTCCATTACTTCTAGAGCCAAATAGGGTTTTGAGGCGTACAGGGGGGTTGTGGTTGGACTATAGCCATCCTTATAATAGGGCGTGGATTTTGTTGAAGAAGGATGGTGAGAAAGCGATTTTATGGGCCGTGAACCATATGATTGATATAATCATAGAGTTGGCTATCGTGACCCTTCCTGGTAGACCTGTTTGGTGTCCATTTAAGGAGGCAATGCGTTTTGTTATTTTGTCTAATAATTGATTTTCCATCATGTAGTTAGTGTAACCTCCTGCTTCCAACCATACTCCTAAGTGATGAACAGGGCCAGATGTTGGCTTGGTGATGAATGGAAGTTTCAGTGAGGTTGTTGCTAATTTTCGCCTCCTATGTCTGGTCAGGAGTCTTGATGTTGTATTAGCTTGTTGCCCTGTGTAGATGGCATCCACTGGGTCTGATATTTCCCTCCTGGTAGATTATATTGCCAATGAATACCCAAAGTTAATGAGGGTATTATGAGCTTCTTTGGGAAAAGAGATCCATTGTATGTTCACATATAAAAACAACCATAACTATTTTTATTCTGATTGTACATACTGTGACATTTTTATAGCAAAAGATTGAGTTCGTGATATAATAAATATGGGCGCTCCAGTCAACATAGCTTCCACTAAGTTGGTGGTGAAGTTGATGTTAAAGCCTGATTTAAAACATCAAATGATGTGTGGAACCACTAGAGCGGAAAGCACGGTTTCTGAGGGAGCGTACATTGCATTTCTGTTGCGCTTTAGGTCAATTGTGGTAGACCTAGCAAACGTGTTACTGACAGTAATTATGACCTGCTAATTGGACCTGCTTTTATGTGACACTTTGGTGTATTTGATTTGACGGCGGAGACCTTTAGTATTATAGGGCAGCAGATCCCAATTTACTTTACCTCCAGCGGAGCGCCAAAGGATCTGGTGCACATAGTTCATATTAAACTAGCATATAGTAACGGGGTGTTTTTAGCTCACCTCAATCGACTAAAGAGCAAGACCTGTGCCCTCCCCTAACAGATATAAAAATCAAGGGCTGCCACTCAGAGCTGCTGAGCCTATGTCCATCCCTTTGGTCACCAAGCAATAGTGGCACAGAATTGGTGGTATAAGTGCCTGATGGACTCTATGGGGAAATTCTTGGTTCTTACAGCAATCGTGGCTTGACCCCCATGTGGCTCTAGGCATTATAATTCCAGGCCATGGTGAGATCAAGGTTCAACTAGCAAATCTACAGTAAAACCATTGCAAATCAGCTGGCATAAAATAGTGGCGTATTTACACATGACTTCTGTTGAGGAGGTCCTTCGGGTTCACAAGTTCAGGTCGCTGAATGATTTGGTCTACCAATTGAAATTCATCTTGGCGTAATGTTGGTGGTACTGCACAAAAATTAAATGGGATTATCAGAAACCCAGAAATATCAGGCAATCGCATTATTTAAAAATATATGGATATCTTTGCCATTGACATCCATGATTTAGGGTGCATGCGGAGAATTGTACATTAACTGGAAACAGGTGATCATCCCCTCAGAAGGTCCCAGCTGATTCGCTGATATAGAGCAGTGGAAGAAGTTGTCACTGAGGAATTTGATAAACTGCTGGAGAAAAAATACTCAAACACTAAAAGATCCCGTGGCTTAGCCCGTTCTAATTGCCAAAAGAAGGATGTCCCCAACTGGGTAGTGATAGACTACCAGAAGCTTAATAGCATGACCAAAATGGACTCATTATCTTTTCCAAATTGATGATGCCTTGTATTGGTTGGGAGAAGCTCGTTAATTCTCAGAAATAGTTTGTAGTTACCTTATTGGAAGATTGTGTTGCCCATGGCGGAACAGGAGAAATGCGCCATTATCACATCCAAGGGGCTTTTCCAACTGACCAAAATGCACACAAGAGCTGTGTAATGCCCAGCTACAATCCAATGGGAGAAAGAAACTTTTATTGGCAACTTGAAGCTGTCCTACATTCTCATGTACCTTGACGATATCAATGTCTTCTCATGGACGTTTTTGGAGCATCTTTTATTTGGAGGAGGTAATCCACCAGCTTGCCATGGCCAACATCAAGATTAAACCTCATAACTAACTTCTTAAAGAAAGGCTGGAGTACCTAGGGTTTGTAGCGGATTCAATGGGGCTTAATCCTCAACCAGCCAAGATGAAATTAATTGGAAAATGACTTCACCAACCAGTAAATGGGACATACAAGTATCCTTGGGGATGGTGGGCTACTACTGGCAGTTCATCCATAACTTCAGTTCTATTGGGGGACCTTATTTAGCTGTTGATTAAGAATGCTTAGTTTGAATGGACTGAACACCAACATTGCTCCTTTGACACCCTTTAAATGTCGTTGGTCAGTGCGCCAGTGATAAGCTATTCAAAGTTTAATAAAGAATTCATTGTCCAGACGGATGCATCCCTTTCCTCTGTGGAGGCAGTCCTATCCTTAAATTATGATGAGGGGGAGGAGCACCTCGTTGCGTAATGCAGTTAAATCCTGAATTGCCATGATCATAACTATACTGTAACCAATCACGAGTGCCTATTGGTGATCTATAATATATGAATTTAGGGTGTATTTGCATGAAGTAAAGTTTAAGGTCATAACAGATCATGCTTCGATATGCTGTTTGCAGAACCTCAAGGAGCCTGAAGGGAGTCTAGCTTGATGGGCCCTCAAACTTCAGGCTGTTGACTTTGAGATCCTTCACCAAACTGGAGCAAAACACCAGAACGCTGATTGCTTGTTGAGACTGCATTGGTTGCCAACACAGTGAATATGATTGCCGTGATGTATGATAAAATGCTCAACAGAAAAAAGATGATGAACTGCCGCAAGTCATAAAAGCGTTTAATAAGATGTGAGCTAATGCCTTCCAATGGGATGATGAGCTGTACAAGTGGATTGGTGATTCTATGGTGAACGTTCCGTGACCCTCAGCAAAGACTAGCATTATCATGAGCGCACATATGGCAGTCAGACATGATGGCGTGCGCAGGGCTTTTTTGTTGTTGCAACCTCAGTGATATTGGGAAAGCATGAGCTTTGATGTTCTTTATTTATCTACTGCTGCCACCAGTGCCAAGTGTAAAAGCCGTTCTGCCAGAAGACTTCTACATGTTAGTGAAACACTTTGCTTGGCATATGGTTTCCCTTGATGTCGTTGTCCCTCTTCCAATGGGATCTAACCAGTAAAAATATATTCTGGTGGTGATCAACCACTTACCTAGGTGGGTTGAAGCATGTCTGATATGGGAATTGGGGGCAGTTACAGTTGGCAAGTTCATAATGGAATTTATAATCCAGCAACATGACTGCCCTCAATTCATCTTTATCAATAATGAAACTAACTTCACCTTGCACATACCTTAAAGTTGAATGAGCTGATGGACATCTGCGTGGTTTTGAAGAGCTCATACCACCCCAAGTCTAATGGGATGGCTGAGAGAGTTAATGGGACCTTTGTGAACATATTACAGTAATTGGTAACTGACCAACATTTCAATTTGAGTTCCTTCCTTTCCATCGCTGTTTTTGCATACAACCTTAGCTACCATTCTGCCACGTGAAGAGTCATTTTTAATTACTATATGAACGACACCCTGCTCTTCCAGCACTGCTTTATGCTAAGCATAAAAGATACCGGTAAAATGGATCCCCAACGTTATTTGACTAACCTAGCAGACACATTAATCAAGTTGCAAACCAGGGAAAACTCCTTCAGTCTGGCCAAAAGTTAAGGGATCAGGCCACTGATTGGGAGAAGCGTAGTGGGCTTGATCAGTTTAAATATGGAGAGCTGGTACTCTTCCATGACTAGCACGAGTTTAGTTGGAAGAAAAAATTGGCCAGCATATGGATTGATCCATTTGAAATCATTGAGAAAACATGGGGTAGACGCCTATACTACCAAGGACCCCATAAGTGGTCAGGTTATTAACCAAGTGCATGCGAAGTTCCTTTAAGAATATAAACAATAGGAGACTTATTGTCCAGTCAAGAGGGGTAATGTCAAGATTCTGATATGAATGGATGATAAGCCCTAATTAGTTACAGCGGATCAGCTAGAATCCGCCAACCATGATTACTATTTATGATTATTTGAGCGCCTTTGGAAGAGATGATATTGGGTCAGAAAGGATAATATTGATCTGCTTCAAATAAGGAAAATAAGGCAATGCCAACTTTGAAAATATTGAGTGGATTGCCTTGAACTAAGGGGATAGGGAATTTGAGATGATCATCCACTGCCAGAGCCAATGAGAATATTGAAGAACCAAATGTTATAAGCCAAGGGCTTGGTATCAACTGGAGTTGCTTATATACAGGCAAGATGGGATGATTGATGGAAGGAGGTTGTTAATAGAAAAAATGGAGAGCAGAGCGGGAGGCATCTGCTAATATTATATTAAATAAAGAAGTATGGTTGGGGAAATTGCACCATATTGTTAAATTTATTAAGTTTTCTTTGGGATGATGATCTTCATATTGTCTGTCCATTGCTCAGTTGGCTTGTACCCTGTGCAACCTTCTTGGCATATATTACCTATATCATCAAAAATTATAACAGGCTCAAAAAGCGAGTAAAATTTCTCTCCACTCAGCTTTAATTCCCTGGACATGTTCCACCAACTAGGAGTCAATGAATTTAGATACTCCATGGTCCAGTCGAGTGATTTGCTGCTGTACATCATTAATGAGACTAAACTCTCTTTCCACTCAGTGTAACTTTCTGAGAAATTTACATAATTAATAAAAATGAATCCTAATCGCCCGCTGTAGTTTTGCTCTGATGTAATCAGATTCCTCATCATCTGCCCCAATGTGGGGCAGCGGCGAAACTACCCCTGCTATTTTCTGTCTGACAGGAAAACACGCTCAAACGGCTCACCCAGTCACACATAACCCCTGGGATGACTCGTTCCTCCCAAGGATCTTGACGCCCACCTTGCTTGAACCCAAGCAGTACCCCGCTGCCCCCTGGTGCTCCACTGGAGCAACATGCGTTTTGGACTTCAGGTCGACTATGAGAATATTTCTCATACCATGACCAAGGCATTATCAAAATGGCTCAGGCAGTTATGCATCCCGCCAGTTTAATAACTGCTGCCCCTATAAGGGGTACTTTGATCTCAGCTTCACATGTGAAGCTGATGCCGCCACAGAGGCAATTGTGCCCCTGTTTTTCCAGGGTACTCCTCTCCCCACAACTTGGACCCAGCTCCCAGCAGATATTACTTTGGTGGTCCAGTTCTCTGGTTTGCCCACCCACCTTCCCCCTGAAGAGCTCCACCAGGAGCTGATGGAAGGTTTGAAAGCCTATGACTCCAACCCCATCCTGTAATTTGTGGTCCCAAATGGGGCCACATGCCTAGCTGGGCCTCAGACATATGCCACAATCAGCCCTGACTCAAGTAAAATTGCCCTACCAATCCACCCTGCACCGTCATTCTCTCCGCCCCTGACCATCTGTTCTGGGCCCGCGTTGAGGAAGGATGGACGATATGTCCAATATGTTTCAAGTTTTAACACTCAAAACGTAAATGCCCATCCCTAGCCACTTCTGACGGTGCTTTTTTCTCATCTGCTGGCATCCATTACACCGGCCATCCCACGCCACCTTTGGTATGGGGGTGCAATCCTACCTCCCCCTTTCCAAAAGCCTGTTGCTGCAGCTGCACCTGCAGCCACTCAATCAGCCTCCTCCTCGCCCCAGTGCCACAAATGCTCCATTCAATCAAACACAAGATTGGACACCCAGTTTTATCCATGCATAATCCATCAAACCAATCAAATCACAGGAATATTCTGACTTCCTAATTCAAGTCAAACAAAATCCTTAGGACTTA
Organism: Massospora cicadina; assembly: GCA_022478985.1. Taxonomy (NCBI): domain Eukaryota; kingdom Fungi; phylum Entomophthoromycota; class Entomophthoromycetes; order Entomophthorales; family Entomophthoraceae; genus Massospora; species Massospora cicadina. The sequence continues at coordinate 37,737 of JAKSZP010013301.1, read as the reverse complement.
TTGTCCAAAATCGACAAGTCTGGGAATAAAATTGAGAGCTGCAATACACAAATTGAGCAGTTTGTGTATATTGACAATAGCGAGGAAATACCACCTTGCTTATACGCCCATTAGCAAAATGCCAAAACATTCCGTGGTGACCACCAGCTGGCTGTTGAAGCAATAACTGCGCCAGTTTGTTGCCCTTTCCACAAAGCTGCTGCCAAATCAGTGGCGATTCTTGCAGGAGGAATCCCTCCTCCTGGATTCTCTCCAAAGCCAATAAGGTACAAAGAGCCATACTGATTAAAGCCCACAAAGAAGCCAACAATGCCATTAAGCACATGGCAAAGGTAGCGCAGAATCACAAGTCAATGATTACCTGCACCAATATCGCCACATTCAAAAAACTACCTGACACATGCATGAAAGCTGAACTAGCCTTTTTACAAACTACATTGGAACCATTATATATAACGGATGTCTTAATACCACACTGATCTTTGGAAATATAGATTCACTTACCACGGATGCCCTGACACCCCTGCTCTCCTTCGTAGCCTGTGCCATGCTTTGGAATGAAGAGTTTACCAAGGATAAGCCCCCTGACCCCCCTCCCCTTCCGCCATGATGGGATAAGCGGTTCTCGCTGTCCCACCTAGGTGGTTGAGTTCATGTTATGTGTGTGCGTCATCGCTCATTTTTGGGTGGTTCATTCATTTTTATTTGGTGAGGATTTAATTTTAGGTTTTAAGTTTTAAGTTTTAAGTTTTGGTAATGTTCATCTCCTGGTCAGCTTACCTTGGTTGAATAAAATCATTATTGAAATTACAATTGCTAATAATGGCATTAAAATTATCCTGACTGAACTCAGAAGGTGAATTGAAAAACTCAGAGGCAAAATTGGTTAAAGATTGCAGTCCTTCTAAAAATTGAATATCCCTTTGATAATGTATTCCCACTACTTGCAACATGTGGTACAATGCGGGATATACAAAAAGATGTAATTAAGGCCCAGTACTAACTCAGGCAACTGAGAAATTTGATATAAATCCCTCATTGTAGAGGGCACAGAACTTGCCTGAGTGCCAATTAGATAAGACTTCAGAAAAAGGACTCCAATGAGTAATTGCTGGATGGTGTCTCTTTTAGTTTCAGGCTGCATTTAAAAATTTGTAATAAAACTTAAGTTAAGTCTGTTAAGCTCCATATTGGCACATAATTTTAACGTAGATGGCGCCCTGGGATTTTTGTCCTAGTAATGAATCTGTGAAATGTACTACCCTAATCATGGCCTTGAGATTCTTTGGGTGAAAAAAGAATCCATTGTAGTGATCAACATTTTCAACGGTGCATAACTCAGATTGTCCCTTGTAGTGAGCACCACTTTTTGAAGTTTTGAATTAGTTGCAAAAATGGTAGGTTTACTCAAAGTTACTTTAATGGAATCCCCAAAAATAAAAATTGTAAATATATAAAAATTGGTTATTAACATGTGAAATTATGTAAGGAGGATACCCCAGTGGTAGATTATGGACCCTCTACCACTGCCTCCTGAGTTTTATCCCAGTAATGGACTTTGGGTAGGGGACAATTTTGACTGTGTTGGTTTTGCATGCCAATGCCCTGAACTGAGATAGCAAATAGCAAAGGCAGTCCATGGAGTTCCTGGCCTATCATATGCCGCGCATGGAGGTTTCCCAGGTTTTATCCTCCTTTCCTATTTTCTTCACTTCCCTAATTGGTGCGGTATTGTCCCCAGGTTGGCCCACCTTGAATAAAAATTTTAAAAAATTTAAAAATTTAAACATGTGAAATTACGCAAGTTTATTATCAGAAAGACTTAAAAATTATAGTTTTTTGAAGATCACCCTTGATCTGATATTTTAAATCTTTGAGAGATCAAATCTTCTGAGATTACTTGATTGGGATAAGCGTGATTGTTTTCAGGAGACTTGATGAGACCAAATTCACCCACCCCTTCTCAGTGACCAGTGGAGGAATATTTGTGGTAATAGATTCAGGGACAGAAGAAGTTGAAAAAATCCCAACACCTTCCATTATAAAAAATAGCAGACTAAGGGCACACCTTGATGGACGTTGGGTTTCTAAAAAGACCCCCCATTTTGATTTTATAACAAAACAAGGAGCAGAAAAGAACGATTTCACCACAAAGTCTAATATGACTGAAAATTATGTCAAGTAAATTGAGAAACTATGACAAAATCTGAGCACAATTAGGTGGATCTATTTCGAATTCCCAAAAGTGTTTCCAACACAGAAATTCAGCAGAAAACCCTTAGAGGATAAGGGAAATTTTGTTAGAAAGGTTTCGAGATGCACAAGGATGCTTGAACCCTGACAAAAGAGAGAAGTTCTGCAGCAGGAACCGCAAAATGTGGCTCCTGAAATGTGAAATCTGAGCAATGGCACAAAAATTCAAGCGTTTTGATTAAGATTTGCATGTCCTGTCATAAGAAGTATTCTACAGATCATGCCCTTAAAACTCACCATTAATAAAAACCCAATGCTCTGCTGTTGGTAGAGTGCTAGGTTATTTTAATATTCTTGATAAACTTTTAATTTCGCCAATTCTACTTTATGTTATCAATAGAATTTTTATATTCTGGCTGTCCCAAAAGAAAACCCCAAAAAATGGAGAGCCACACTTATTTGTATCAGTAATAATCATGGCCGTCAGGTTAGTTAATTTTATATACCACCCTCCATCTGGAAACCTTTGGGAGTCAACCCCTACAAGTTTCTTATGATGCCCTTGTTCAGAAGAAGGAATATCCAGATTACCAGGATGAGAAGAATTATCAATATTTCAATCTAATCTGTTGTATTTATGAAGTAAACAAAAATAGTGAATTTGGAAAATTCTACATGGGATATACTGTTGAGATTGAACTTGAAAATACCATTGTCACCCAAAAAGATCAATTTCATGTCCAAATGAGTCAGGAGTATGACATAAATGAAAATCAAGTTGAGCAGATTGATCCATAACTCAATTTAATCTGCTGCATTTATAGAGAAATCAGGAAAGATGATTTGGCAGATGCTAATTGAGGAGAAACTGTTGGGATTGAACCTGATGAAATAATTGTCACCCATCATTATCAAGCGCATTTTCAAATGGGCTGGGAGTACGCCCAGAATGCAAATTACAGATTGGCGGAACAGTCTCCTCCTGCTGACCTAGGCATTCTGACTTCAATGCATGAAGCGTAGTCAAAAATACTGTCAGCATTCAGCCTAGTGCTCAAGTAAAGTAATGATGTTTAGAGATCAATACTCAAAAACTTATCCTCACATATTTCTTATTCACATATCATCAGAATTGTGATGCTTGTGAACTGTTGATCTTATCATGGGTATTGGAGTACCCCCAATGGAAGCCAAGTCTTTTCTTGGAACATCAGTTGTATGACATACAACCCATCAATCAATACAGCTGTTATGTCATTGGCTCAGGATCTGCTGAACCTGGGTATATAAACAGCTAAAAAGAGGCTATATTGACCTATGCACGCCCTCCTGGCTTGCTGGTCATGGGTGGCTTTGATCAATGCCATCAAACAAGTACTGCTTACTCGAGCAGTGCAACTGATTTCCCTCCCCCTCAAGTGCACACACACATGTGCAATGTAACATTAATAAGACCCGCCTCATGATCCTCTGACAAAGTGACTTGTCAGGTGCTGGGAATCCTGGCGGAGCTCAAATTGTGAGCAACTTTAAATAGAACCACTGGGGCTTCTGAGGACTAATCGTCCTTTTCCCTATTAAACGCCTTGGAAAGCAAAGCCAAAATCTGGGCCCACACCCTGTTGTACCAAAAATTTGCACCTGAGGGAGTCACCTCCCTCAATTTTCATGATTATTCCTTATGTGGTGTCTAATTGGCGTTGAGGCCACAACTACTGTTCCAATTATTTCGACAACGAGGTTTGTCCATGAGTTTAGAAAACATATAAGGCCTTTCATCAACTAGAGAAGTCCATCAAACTACCAGAAGACATTGTAATCGCTGACTTCTAAGCTTCCTTCAACTAAGGGGTGGGATCGCAAATGGCATGGTACAATGGACCTCAAAATTTAGAAGGGGCGTACAAACTAACTCAGCAGATTGAGGCATTCCCAGGAGTCCAAACTACAAAAACCCAGCCACCTTAAAATCACACATCCGGTACATCAAACTAACCTCATCCACTCATAAGAATGAAGTGCTTGTATTAATTGCCATTGAGGAAAACGAAGCAATGAAATAGATACAGACTAAGGTCCAGTAACAGACAACGCAGCTGATTTCAGTCCAGCGAAAATTGTCCACAAGGCGCCTCCTCTCATGAGCTGGAGATATTGGTCCTCACTCATTATGTCCCTCTGATGGGTTGAGGTGAAGAAGTTAAGGGGTATCAGCCTTTGGCCAACACAGCCTTAAAATGCTGTATCAAAGCCACACAACACAACCAGTCCCATATCTTATCACATGAATCACTCAACAACATCCAGAGACCCCAGGGAATCTAGTAATTCAGGACAACCCACATGGACCTAAACTCATGAACTTGGTCTGTGATGTATCATACACACACACACAGGCTCTGTTTTCATATTAGTGGATCCAGAGGCCCCCGCACTGTTTCCCTACCATTTGTAAACAATGGAACAAGTTGATGAGGATTATAATCATAACCCATAATTGAAGACCTCAGCCACATACATCCACTGACAGATTCATCAGATCCCACATTGGTCCCGCCTCTCATACTTTTTAACAGCAGCAATGGCTTCCTTATATCTCAAATCACAGTATCACTCCATGATCATAACCACCACCGTGGGAGTATGTGTCTTGAACTGCTTTAATAAATTCAATTATGCTTATTTCCTGTTCACTGTGGATCTTACAGTTGGTTACATGTGGGCGTTGATAAATGCACTAATTGACACGGGAACGTCAGGAAATTTCTCAGGAGTAAAATGGCGCAGGCATCAGACCTGGCAGTTACCATGAGGAATCCTATCATGTAGACTCTAAGGTATCAATGGTCACCCTGCTTCTATGCAAGCCGGTACACTTCTTGGCCCATGGGCATCAGTTTCATGCCATTTTTTGGCAATTATGTGATTACTCTATTCCATGAACCTGGGAATAGAATGGTGAGATGACAGGAAGTTATCATTAATCTTGAGCGCAATATGCTCACTTTCTTGACAAACTATCAATATGATGAAAATCCTCTGTTTCCCACTCTGGCAAAAGGGACTCCATAACGGCCACAGTAGAATACTCCACCAAGAGCGTAGTAGCTGAACTACCCATGATGCCCTCATTATTAGAGCCATATAAAGAGATCTTTGATGTGTACAAGGATAACTGCTTGCCAACTCACTCTGAATACATCATTGAAGTCCGCCTAGTGGACCTCATTGAGATCAATTGTCCACTATACCTGTATACTGCTGATGAGGATCAGGCATTGAAGTCTGGATTGAGAAATGACGGACAAAGGATGGTTAATTAAAAAGACCTCGCTGGTGTCATTAATCGTGGTGTTTGTCCAAAAACCTGATGCCCTTGCAACCTATTGTGTTCTACAGCCACTTAAGTAATATCACAGTGTTAGACCCATATCCCTTACATGAAGGCCACAATTTCCCAAGTGATCGCCAAGTCAAAAGTATTTTCAAAATTGGACCTGGTAAATGACTTTCATCAAGTCCAAGTGAAGGAGGGCCAAGAGAGTGGCTGATGGGTATTTGCAAACATCACGGCATATACCAGGTGTAAAAATTTACTTAAGCTGGGTTATCAGCAACAACCCTAGTAACCTTTTTTACCTCACAGGTTCAGTTTCCTCGCGCACTTCATCGCGTTGTATAGTAAGATGTTTTATTTGATAAAGGTATGGAGAATATTATCTTAAGTTGAGTATGTATTATATTTTGGCCCAATGCTCGGCCAGTATTCCCAAATAAAGACTCATAATGTTGTAGTTGTAGGGATTCATTCCCTCCCTCTTGTTCACCCAATCTTCGCTGAGATACCCCGGTGACAGTATCTTTGGTCCAACACACAGTTGGCAGCTATCCCCAATTGTGACTCCTTCTTCTCTAGATCTCTGCTCATATTTTTACTCTTCTCTCTAAGAGTCTTCCAATTATTGCACACAGCAATAATATCCTTGAGACAGAACAGCACAATGGAAGATGATGATAGTTTGACTATATACTGAATGGATAACTTAAAACTAAATAACTTTTATGTGAATAACTGTTATCTGACTTTTGACTTTTGACTTTTTTATTATAGTGAATCCTAGGGAATATATATATTGGGGAATTCGGCTGTCTAAACCTCAGTTGACCTTTTCAATGAAACGGCAGCCGCTGCCATTGAATCACCCATCCTTGTCTTAGCAGCGATGGTCTTCCCCATCCTGGCTAGGATTCTATCATTGGACATCCTTGAGGCCTAAAACAGAAAGAGTTGGAAAACGTGTCCCTAACGTTTTCCTCTTGATCCAAGTGAACCAACCATATTTGGCTAACGACCTACTTAGGTAATGGGACTTATACCTATTATGGCAGGTCACTCACCAACTAATTGATTTGCTAGTTGCAGGTGGCATCACTCACCTCGCAACTTGCTATTCATTCCCAATCAGTTGTTGATGAAACCCGACCAATCCCAATTGGTACCAGATAGTTAATCACTATCAGATGCCCCTATTTTGTTGGCAATTCCGCCCAATGAGACCTTAAGTATTCACCTGGATCAATCCTCGATGGATATGACCAGGCAAATATCCCATAATCCCCTGAATGTAGTTATTCCAAAACTCAGACCAACCAATTTTAAATTCACTTCACCTTAGGGAATTTTCCACTAGTGATACCAGGTAACGAGAAGGCTGGGAATATGGGCAAAAATCCCAACACATCCCCCATCTTGCCTAGATTTCCTTTAAGAAAAGGACTGGGGCATGTGAACACCACTTCAGACACTTGGTTGAATACTTCATTGGTTCAAGCGGAGTACAATTGTCAATACTCAACGCTGCTCAGTATAACCTTTGACATATGGCGTTCTTCCTCTTCCTCCTCGCTACCGCCTTCTCTGAGCTTGGTCCTCATGTTCTACTGTCATGCCAGCTGATCAATTTACTTGTGATGATATTAGTCCTGGGATCCAGTTTTCCCCCATCAGGGTATATGACCCACTGTCATATTCAGGATTCTTGGTCCAGCGTCTTTCATTTCCTGATTTTCTCCTCGTCCTAGTCAAAAGACTCTTGCCATTAATGTTTATTTTGCAGCTCAATTAATAATACTTATTGTTATTCACCTTTGTAATTTCTTTCATAACCTCTTAGCTCAAGTCATTCCTAATTCTTTCCTTGGAGAGCTTATCCCATTAATTTTGAGATTAATTTCTCTAAAACTGGAGCTTAATGGATTGTAGAGTGCATAATGACAACTTTCATATAAGTCTGACATTGCCCCCTCTTGTACAGCTCATATATCAGATTCTGAGTCATGATACCAGCAGCTTCTGAATAATTTGTCTGATCAAGACCTCCATCTCTTCCAGAAGATGAGTTGGGATGCTCGGCGGAACCTCTTTTATGGTCCTTCCAGGACTCATACGCCTAGTCTGGCGCCAGCAGATAGTCCTTCCATCAAATTACCAGAAATGGTAACTAATTACTCCAAAACCAGGCTGGCTATTGTTTTGAACAACTATCAGCTGATTCTTCCTCTGCCGTCAATTCAAGAGTTGGACTTCATAACTTTCCTGGCTTTAGCTCCTTTGATAATGCACCGACCATCATCATTGTTGCTCTGGAGATTATGCCATTTGCTTTTGATTGTTCATTTCTTGCTGGGTCGGACCTGCTCCCTGAGTTCCTCTTTTGACTCAGACAATATTTCAAACCCGCTGTTCTGGTCTCCAAGCTCACCATTGGTAACAGTATTCACTTCAAGCTCCCCTAAGCTGAACTCTGGGCCCAAGTCACTGAGGCTTTAACCCTAGCGCTGAATCCCTCTGATCTTTATAACATTCTAGATCAGGATACCGCCACTTATGCTCTTCACTTTGCTGGAAAAGTTCTTCAAAGTTGGTCCACAAAGCTTCCAGCCTCGCTTGGGTTCCACCGTTCATTCAGCTTTAGCTTCTGAGAAGCCTGTAGTCATCGCTTGCAGGATGAAATCTACTCCCTGAATGACTTTTCTTCTCCCACACTTCCCATTGGTATCTTCCATTGATGGCATTGATAGGGCCATGATTTGGCAACCCCTGTCAAGCATCCCTTCTTCGTTGCTAGCCCACATGTCTGATGTTCTTGATGAAGCCCATCATTAGGCGCTCGGAATAATCTTCTGGCTTTGGTACCATATCAGGATTACTCAGGGTTTATTCGCCAATTGCCTTTTCTTATACTGTTGCTTTCCTCCCCGCTCAAGGGTTTCACAATTGGCTTCATCCGACATCTTAAATTACCTTCCCCTAGTCACTTTCTTGCAGGGCTCTGCGTCCTCTCAAAGAACGTGGTTTTGTGCAGTTCTAGCCCTCGCTAGCGTCTAATCTCATATCAATTTGACAGGCTGCTCATTCCTACCATGATCCATCCTCCCTCCCCCAAGAGGCGACATAGGCAGAACCATCCCTGTACTGAGGACAATTAATGAAATAGAAATTATAAATTTATATCAGCTTTTTCTCTATGCAGCTTATAATCTTTTTTTCCAATATTTTTTATCAATTTTTTATCTTTATTCTTCTTTTTTCCTATGGGACTTGACCTTGTTTCAGTTAAGTGGTACATCTATTTTTTCCCCCAAACTGGGTCCTGGGTACTTAAACCTGCCAGTTTTCTATGGTTCAGAGGTCCTTTTTTCGGACTTAACCATCTAGATTGGTTCAGAGGTCCTTTTTTCAGACTTGACTTAATCATTGGGACATTACCGACTTAATGGTTCATCGGTCCTTCAAGAACTCTTTTATTTTTTTCATTGATCCATTGCTTTAGATACTTAGCATGGACTCAATTCACAACTCTTCCATCCAAGAAATTCTTGATGGAGTAGGCATCAGTCGCTGTCTTGGTGATCACTTCAAACAGAACTGACCACAATGCATCTATTTTGTTTCTTCTTCTAAAACCATGCATATTACAATAGGCAACTATTTCCCCTATTTGATATTCTGCTAAGATTGGTCAGCTTTTGTCATCCGTTAATTTAGCTCATATGCTTTTCTTCAAGGTTGTATCAAATGCTTATGATTGCATATTAATCAGGATATTTGTCATTCAGTTCATATATTGCTTGGTACTCATCCCCAATGTAGGTTCCACCACCAAATCTAAAATCAGCAACAACGCGGCCTTTCTTCCATATAACAATTTAAATAGCATCTTTCCTATCACCGTATGATGACTAATATTGTAGGTGAACATCATCAAACTCAGGTATGTTCCCCACGTGGAAGTTCTTCCTGTGACTAGCTTCCTCAGCGTCGCAGCCAGCGTTCCATTTACCCATTCTACCAGTCTGTTTGTTTCCAGATGGTAAGGTTCTGACACAACGCCTCAGATACCCATTATCTCATTTAATTTTTAGGATCACATGAGATGTGAAGTTGGTCCCATTGTCACTAAGCAGGACCTGCAGACATCCATGCCAGTATACTACTTGATCCAGGATGAACTGTGCAGTACTGTTAGCGTATACTTACATTAGGGCCTATGTCTCGACCCATCTTGTCAGATGATCAATGGCAACTATAATGTACTTGACTCCTCCTGTGCTCATCATCAGCGGTCCCATCACATCAATGGACACCGTGTGCCAGGCAAATCCAGGGTGGACCAGTCAGTATCCAGTTGTATTCTTATATGGTTTGTGCAACTGGCACTCCATGCAACAAGCTAGATAATCCGCAACATCATAGTTGATGGATTCCCAGTAATAGTACTGGTGAATATGGTCAGTTGTTTTCCTCAGGCCTACATGCCCAACAACCTTGTGAGCTGCTTGCACTATAGCCGCTCTTTCCGACTATTTTGGGAATAATAACCGCTTCCCATTAATCATCTTGAATACTTGTCCATTCATGGTCTCGGTGTTTTCCATTGCTTTTTGAAGTGCACCTTGGATTTCTCAGGGCTCGTCCCTGATTTTTCCATCAACCATTCTATGGAATAGCTCATATGCTTGCGGATATACCATCTGGATCATTGGTAATTGCAATAAGCCATCCGCGTTCTGGTGAGAAGCCCCTGCTTGGTGGACAATCTCATAATCATAAGCCTGGAGCTTAAGTGCCCATCGGGCCAGCTGTCCTTCTGGCTCTCAAATTTTGCAGCCAATTCAGTGAAGCGTGGTCCATCACCACCTTAAAGTGCGTTCCATGGATGTACATCTGAAACTGCTTGCATGCGTAAATGACCACAAGGCATTCATGCTCAGTCACGGCGTAGTTCCTCTCAGCAGCTGAGAGTTTCCAGAACATATGCCACTGAATGCTCATCCCCAAGTTTGTCTACTTGGCTCAGTATGGCACTGATCGCTGTCAATGAAGCATCAGCTTGGATAATAAACTTCCAATCAAAATTCAGATATTTCAGAATTGGCGAATCTACTAAATACCAGCGTAACTCATCAAAGGAGTCTTGGGCCTCTTCATTCCATACGAATCCTTTCTTTGGATCCTCTAATAAATGGAATAATGGTTTGGCTATTTGGGCGAAGTCCCAAATAAATATTCTGTAGTATCTGACAATCCCAAGGAACACTTGGATGTCTTGGACACTCTTTGGTACAGCCATCCATTCTATGGCAGCTATCTTCTAAATTTGTGGCTGCAATCCACTTGAGTTGATTATGAATCCCAGATATACTAACTCTTTCTTAAAGAAGTGGCACTTCCTTGGCTTGATCTTCAGGTTAGCTTTGGACAGTCACTTGAATACTTACATGTAGTGTAGGTCATCAGTAAATGTCCTACTGAACAGGTTTATATCATCCAGATATACCAGGACATATGACAACTTCAAGTCGCTCAATATTGCATCCACGGCCCTCTGAAACGTTGCAGGCGCATTGCATAGACCCTGGGGCATCCTTGTCAGTTGTTATAGCCCCTGCACGGTAATATTCGCACATTTTTCCTGGTCTTCCTTTGGCAAGTCAATCTGCCAATATCCTGAGATCAGATCCATCATGGAGAAATACTTCGCTTCTCCTAAGCGATCTAGTGCATTGTCAATCCTCGGTAGGGGATACAAATCCTTCTTCATAATTTTATTCATCCTTTGGTAGTCAATCACCACCCATTTGGATCCATCCTTCTTCTTCACAATCGGAATCAGACTCACCCAGGGACTAGACGATGGAACTAGAAGCCCAAGCTTCACTAGTTTGCTGATTTCATCCTCCACTACCACTTCAGCAGCTTTTGATTGTCAGATCGGTCTCATCCTTATTGGAAAATCTTCCCCAGTGTCACCTTGTGGATCACATCTCATGAACAATTCAAATCATGGTCATCCTGAGCGAACACTTCCCAATACTTTTCTAATAGTTCAAACACACTCTCTTACTAGCCTTCCAACAGATCAGCAAGCTTCTCTCAATCAACCAATAGGTTGATGCTTTCAGTTACCATGGTCAGTAATCTCAATTCATTGAGAGTCCCAAAATAATGGAATCTTTTCAATTTGGTCATCAGATCAGATGAACAAATGCAATGATCTGATTCCTCTTGATCTTCATCGCCTTTTCACTTAAATTTGACAGGAGAACTCGAATTTCTCCATGGCCCAGCACTATTACCCCAGGAGCCACCCATAACTCCATTCTGGACTTCTTCTAGGGGCTTCCAACCTCTTCATACAACAGCTCAGATATCTCCAATGTCAACCACATGTCAACTATCATCTGCAATCCTGATGGTATAGTCCTCTCGTTCTTAATCCTCAGTGGAATTCCCCAGTTCTCTAGGATTTCTGCTGGCATTTTGTGTCACTTTCTATCAACTAATTGGTAAAAGATTGGGATAATGCCATTACCATATATTAGATTGATAAAGTTGTTTCTCCAATTTGGTGGAGCTTCACCATCCTTCTGATATACCAAAGATAACGTCTGACCCATTATGGTCAATGTATTATCCTCAAAGTTACATTTAACTCCTCCTTTCTATAGAAACTCTGTTCCAATCAGAATGTCATAGTTTTGATTCGCTGTAAAAACTGTGGGGTTTTACTGGTGCAAAAGTTCACTTAACTACTGACTCTGGGAACAAATACAAATTTGCTAATTGTATGAAGACAATTAGCCTAGTCAAGTTAAGATAAATTGGTAGTTTCAGCCCTACTCTGGCAATATAAAGGTTCAAATGACTTCAGCCTCACTATGGCAATATATAAGGATTCAAGTAACCTCAGCCTCATTATGGCAATATATAAGGATTCAAGTGACTTTGGCCTCACTCTGGCGTTGACACTTAGACAGGAAGTACTTCTTTTTATTTAACTAAGGTAAGCCGACCAGGGGACAGACATTACCAAATATATGTAAAACTAAGGAAATAACTAAGAAATAAAAAAATTGGGCACCCCAGGGTACTCAAGTTACCCCTGTTGCCAGCGGGACTGATAGGTATGGGGGTTGGTGCACTACTCCGAGGGGTTTCCCCTACTATGGAGCAGGTGTGAAGGAAAGGATCTGTGTGGAGGAACCAGAGTGGGAACCATGATTCTATGAGCGCTTTTTGTCTTGGTCTCATATATCCATAGAGCCAGGCTTGGAAGTGCTCTAGTAAGTGGACATGGAATCTGTTAATAATCCCATGAATGGTTGGGACCGTGCCCTTGAACGCATCTAATGCAATTGTGTGTATAGTCCACATTGCAATGGGTATTATTAGGGAGCGGAGGGTAGATGGGATTGGTGACTCGCTCTGGAGCGCGAAGATGCTCTTTGATATCGAGAATTCCTGTTCGTTTTGAATCTTGAGCAGGCGTGCGACTTCCTGCCGTATAGCTTTGGTTGGGGGGCATGTTTCTAGGCGGTGATGTAGGGATACCTCCCCTCCACATACTGCACATGTTTTGTGGAGGGAGTTGGAGCGGTCCGCCATCCTATAGGTCCTTCTCAGACAGTGCCAGGCGTTTGCTCTTATCCTTGGCTGTAGGAGTGGGTGGTGTGTCATTTTCCACATTGCTTTCTGTGTGGTTAAATCATAGGGAATGTCCAACATATATAGGTGTTCTATCATAGCTATGTTTGAGGTTGTTGCGAGAATATCCCTCTGGGGGGTGATTTTCTGGGTTTCTTAATTTGGATTGGGGGCTGTGTCGTCCCCTTCCCTGTATAGTACCCATATTCTCTATGGTCCATCCCATATGGCGGATAGCTTGGAGGATATGTTTGAAATGAGGGGAGGTTCCATGTGGACCCGTTGCAGTAGGGTGCTTGGCAAGGTATGAAAGTAGTCTGAGTGGACTATGTGGGTTGGTTAATTTGAGCGCCTGTGCAAAGTTAGTCCTTGCTGCTCTGGACCAATGTTGTTGCGGGAGGTCTGGAGCAAGGATTTCCTTTATCCAGGTACCTAGGATGTGATTGGCGTGGCTCTCAAAATCTATTAGTCCCATGCCTCCGCTTGAGCGTGGGCCAAATAGTGTTTCCATCCGTGTAGGAGGGTGAGAGCCAGGCCACAGCCAGCCCTAGATAAGCGCGCGAATTGAGGTTATAAAGGTAGGTGAGAAGGTTATCGCATGGGCCTGGTACCACAGTATTGGGAGGATGAGCGAGTTAGCAACTGTAACTCGTCCTGTTAGTCCTGGGGTTCTCCCCTTGAGGGAGGCTACACGTTTGGATACCCGTTGTAACGAGTTACTTTCCATTGTCTCATTAGCATATCCCCCTGATTCTAGCCAGATTCCAAGGTGTCAGACAGGAGTGTTGGTGGGAGGTGTTGCAAAGGGTAAAATAATTGAGTTCTTTCTTCGAGTGTTGGTAAGAGGTTCTGATGTTGTGGCCCAGTTGTTTGTATATTTGCCTAAGAGGATGATTATGTCTTCCTTTTGTTGAGCAATGCATTGCTCACCTTGGAGTATTCCTCTATAGTGCGTTTCAGCTGCCGGACATCTTCATTGTTTGCTATACCTGCTACGCAGTCATCTGCAAAGGCCAGTATCTTGACTGTTGGTTGTCCTTGTGCGGTTATCCCCATGAGACGTGAGTCAGTTACTCAGAGGAGTAGCTCAAAGCTGAAATTATAGCAGGGGTTGAGGAAATCCCCTTGTTTAAGCCCTCTGTGTGGTTTAATCTTATTTGGTAGGAATCCAGGGCCACATACAGCCATGGTTGCAGATTCTGTTAGGAGCATCGCCCATTTTATGAATATTGGTGGGAGTTTGAAGGCATGTAGACATTCTTTTAGGTATGGCCAGCTAACACGGTCATATGCCTTTTCCTGATCCAAGAAGACCAGGGCACCAGTTGCTTTGGATTGGCAAATATTTGCAACAGGGTGAATGTTGTTCCATATTGAACGCCCTGGTATAAACCCAAACTGGTTGGGTGATAGGACGTCAGATGCAATTGCACCCAATCTAGCTGCTAAAATTTTTGTTAGAATTTTTGTGTCAGTATTGGAGAGTGCAATTGGGAGCCAGTTGGCCAGGTCCAACTTGTCACCCTTTTTATATAAGGTTATAACATAGGATTCATGACCTCCTGGTAGTAGGCGTGTTTCTAACAAGCTCTCTATTCATAGATGCCAATAGGAGGGGGAGATTTGTTAAAAATATTTTTTATAAAATTTGTAGGGTATCCCATCAGGCTCTGGGCATTTCCTAAGTGGTGCACCGCGAAATGTTTCTAAAGCTCCTCCCATGTAATAAGGGATAGTATATTATAATTTGGTGGAGTACTTTGTATCTCGGCAGTTTGAATAAATTCTTAAATTTTTTGTAAATTTGTTGATGTTTCACAATATAATTTGAAGTAATAGTGGTGTACTTCCACCTTGACCTCCTCAGGGTCAGTTGCCACGGCGCTGTTGGTCTTGCAGACCTGTGTGCATGCGGGCTGGTTTCCACGGGAATGGAATTTTTGGAAGAAGTATGTTGAACAGGTTTCGCCTTCCTTTATGAACTGACCTTTGTTTGATACTTTGATTCTGTGTTGGTGTTCAAATATGAGATTGTTAAGTCAGGCTAAAATTTCTGCCCATTTACACCCCAGTTAGGGCTATAGCCAGATCTCAGAGTATTTATTTCCAGGTGGTCTAGTTCCGCCAAGGTACGCTTGATTGTGGCCATGTCCGCAGTGTGCTTATGTGATGCAATATGTTGGGTTTTGTTAATTAAATCCTTTTTGAAATTTTCTATGTTCCAATGGGATCCGAAGTGAATGGGGCGGTGAATTCTGGGTTCGTAGCCTTGTTTTTGACCCAGTCAGCTATCTTGGGCAATTTTAAATTTTCTGGGTGAAGCTTTCTCCAAGGCGACACCTGTGTGTGGGATTGGGTTGGAACTAACTGCACTGTAACTAATTGGTGTTCAGAAAAGTTTATTTTTTTTGAAGTAAATTTGGAGATTCTTGAGTGATGGGATTGCGGGATGAGGATGTGGTCAATACAACTCATTGATATGAGCACTCCCTCACATATGTTGGGTCTTGTCATGTGAGGAAGGATTGGTGAATTGGGGGAAGAGCATCCTGTATGCCAAGAGATGCCTTCATTGTGCGATATTCAATGTGTCCAGATGGGTATCCCCTGGGATTAGGCCATCAATCTGTATTGGGGTTATCTCAGCAGTTGAAATTGCCTAACATGATGATATCTGCTGGGAGGGGGTGAGAGTAGAAATATTTTAAAAAAATTGTTTTCTCTCAGTTGCAGTGCACGGTGCATAGATACATGCTAAAGAAACTATTTCATCTTGGCATGTGATTGTTGCTACCAGGACTCAACCATGCAAGTGTGATGATGAGTTTGTAATTTTAAATTTTTTGTTGTTTTGGACTATCACCCCACAGTGAGACGTCCATACTGATTGTGATGGTGTGACCCTGGTTGACCAGGATTCTTCTTCCCCTTGTAGGCAGTGGGTTTCTTGGATGGCCAAGATGTCTACAAGAGGTTTTCGCAGGAATGCCAGCTTTTTGGATTGGGACGTATGAGCCCTGGCTCCCACGATATTTAACGTCCCTATTGAGACTGAGGTACCCGCGGCGCCTCAGGAGCAGTTGGGAGGACCCTTTGGTCCTATCCCACCGCGGCTCATTTTGGCCATGCTCCGCGTCTGTACTCCAACTCTTTCACTGCCATTGTTGGTTCCCTTGATCTGACTCAATGATTCAAGGGAATTGCGGTTTTTTGTATTTGCATTAACTTTTCCCGCACAGGTCTCATGTTGATTTGATGCGGATTGTTGATTGGATTTTTTATTTTTGAGGTCAGACTTTGTTGCATTGTGCACCACATTTTCGCCCAAATTGCATTTGTATTGTTCTTCAGTATGTGCATGACTGATGACGCTTTGTAGCTCAGTCCAGTTACTGTGAAAATTTTCGACCTGGGCATATTGTTCTGATTCGTTGGCTCAGTGAATATTCAAGATATCCTCCTGAATTTGTCTAGTGTTAATGGCGGACTCTGCGTGTGCCGCCGCTTCAGCTGCTGCTCTCATGCGGGCTTTTTGTGCTGCTTTACATTGTTTACTTGTAACTGGGTCCATGATGGAGTATAGTCCATCTTCACCACAGCGGAATGGGTGGTGGCTAACAGTCATTTTGGCGAAGTTTTCATTATCTTTGTCCATAGCTTCTTCATAAAAATCATTTTCCATTAAGCCCTCTTTCACAGGGCATGCCTGTTCCTTGTGGCCCAGTGAGCCACAATGGTTGCAAATGGGCGGTGCGCGTTCTGGTGTAACTCAGAATGCAGCTGACTGGCCCCCATCTGCAAAGTAAAATTCTGCTGTGCAGGGAATTCTGGATAAATCCTCTTCCACTTCTGGGAAGGGGTTGATTACAACAATAGCTTTGCCCATGCACAGGTCAGGCATTAAGTGATTTTGCTGTAATTTGAGTTGTTGGATTTCTCTGTAGGCCATGAGACCTTTGCGGAGCTCCTCCTCAATTACCTTACGAGGAAGGTTGGTGGGGAGCGAGTCAAAGGAGATGAACAAAGTTTTTACTTTGTTCCATCTGGTGCGCGCAGTGCGCACAATTTCTTGCCCTCGGGGAGGGCAATTTCCACACAGACTTTTGCTGCAGCATCAGCTTCATCAGCTGTTTCAAAACCAATGTCAATCCAGCTGTGGCCCATGGTGTTGGTGGCTACATACACCGCATGAGGGAAAAGTGAAGGCTGTGCCTCACATGTTTTCTCCCACAGGGTCGGTGACTCATCCCCAAGGAAGAGTCTGATCCCATGCTCCACCTTTGACAAAGGTTGGTTAATTTAATGTACATGTATTTCATGTGCTTTACAGTAAATACCATAAACCCAGACAGTGTCTGAGTTTGCAATTTTTTTGTAAATTGGGTTCCTGGTCCCCCTACAGGGCGTTTCTGCCCTTAGTTGCGCTGTTGAGCGCACCGCTCACCATGACGCTCGCCCATGTTGTATTATTTTTGTTATTAAAGTCACCCATCTTTCCTGTTTGTGATTATCCAAATTTGCTGTTCAAATTGAATCATAGTAAATAAAGTGATTGTTATGAGAAAGAAAAAGACAGGAAGTACTTCTTAAAAACTTCATTTTGAAGTAAACAATTAACAATTGAAAATAATAAAGTATTCACAGTACTAAGATGTTTATTACCAATAAAGTGAGGAATTATTTATAGGGTAAAATGGTTAAGGACATGTGTTAGGGGTATTTGTGGTAACCAAATATCCTTGGCACGCCTAGCCGATGAAAAAGGATATCTACAATAGTCTCAGCATGCCTAGTTGACAGAAAAGAGATATTGGTTCAATTTTTTAAATATTCCAGCTGATATTCACGAGGTTTAGCATATTTAAATCGTCATTCATATCAGCCCATATGTCAGTTACCAAACCCAACAATTTCCCATGAGTAATTGCTCACTTTGAGCCAATTTACTCATATCCACATTGTCGCAACAATGGCCAATGAAATAGGAATTATAATTCTCATCAGATTTGATCCTCTGTGAATTACAATTAACCATTTAATTGGTGATTATCGTCAAAGAGATGGAATAATTGATCAACGTCTTAAAGCTAAATCAATAAGCTAAGATAAATAAATGAATCAATTATTTTAAATTAATTTAAGCTTAGAAAATTCAAAAAGCTGGATAATGTGGTCATATAAATTCCCACATTCGCCAAAACTATTGCTGGCACAGATACCACCAATGACCCAAATGTAGTGGCAGCATGCTATACGCTCCACAATAGATGGTGGTGTTCAGCCCAGCTGTCCCATATTCTTTCTTAAGTTCCAAGTCTTGTGAGATCTTCATCCTCTTTACCAGCTTGGTCAAGACAATATTGATGGGCGCTCCACTGTTGACAATCACCCTCCCCATACTTGATTCACTTGTATGTCTATATACATACACTCAGATTATTGTAATATAGTGTTTACTGAGTGAATAGCAGCATTATTAGCTGAATCTAGGGTGTGAAAAATTTGCGCCAATAATTCAGGAAATGATTCCTTTATTGTGCTGAGGGGGATAGACAAATTGGCCTCATCTAAATGGACATCAAATAATTCTTCAGGATTCTTGGCAGTTCTAATCTTGTCCACCAGTTGTCAGGCTATGGCTGGGCAACTTCCTTGATTATCTCAAAGTTGATTCTTTTTGCCCTGGCTCTGGTCACGGCATTTACATCCAAATTGACCACTTGATACAGCTGATCCTAATGTTGTCTATGAACAGATCTCTGATATCGATTTTCTTCATTCATAATGTCAGGAGGAACAGGCTTCTCCGCAGCTCTAGACTGTTCCCCATCTAGGCCACAGGTCCTTTTCCCGAAAACTTGGTGGCTGCTGACTCTTTGTCCTGGACCACGTTGATCTGAACCTTCAGCTTCTTACAGTGCATGGAAAAATGTCCTTTCCCACCACATTGGTAGCAGACCTTTTCCTTCTTGTTTAACCTTCTGAATCCTTTGGGCTTATTCCCCATCACGGTTAGATTAGTTGTCTCTTTAGCTCCTTTGTTTTGCTTCTTAGGATTCAGATTTCGAACAAAATTGGATTTGAAGCTTCTATTTGGGGTATCAAATGTCGCTCCCAAAACCTTCAATTTATCTACAATTTGCAATGCAGTTATTTCCATCGCAAACATGGAAGACATCATATGATACAAATCATAATAGGGCCAAAGGGCCGCTTGCAAGGCATTTCTAGCATCAATGTTGTCCAATACTTTTGATCCAACCAGGATCTGTGACTCCTGATAAAACTGATCTGTGAAGCTAGCTAGAGACTCATCTTTAAGGAACTGGATTCCCATAAATTCCTGCTTGTGTTTTGACATGCATTTCAGACTCCTGAACTCTTTCATGATGGTCGCCTTTGCCTCAGCATACGACCAGCTGTCCCCCTCAGATGAGGTAACACTAAGTTCTGACAGTCAGTGTCTAGGCAATTCATGACCGTCAATGCCTTTTGACAATCCCCATAGCCATTCATGGTCATGTCAAACAGTCATAAAAATGCTGGTGCGTTATACTGATGGAATGTTGGCAATTTTAATGATGCCCTAAATTCCTCCAAGTTATTTCTGGCCGATTCTCTCAGTTCAGCTACTCAATTAACTTGAGGAGTGACTTCAGGCATCATCTCCAAAATGGCATTAAAAGCGGGCAGCATGTTCCTTATGGTATTCTACTTCCCAAGTATTTTGTGAGGACTTCTTTCTTCAGCATCTCTTGCCATATCAGACTCACAAGCACATATGTGAGCTTTAAGTTCCTACACTTGTTTAATTAATCTCTCTATATCCACATTAAAATATCTTAAACAAACGAGATCCACTTCTTGCTCCATTTTTAGGTATAAGATCTCTCAAATGAGGTCCCCTTTCTTCTTCTTCAATGAAGTTACTTTCCCTAGTAACTCATTCCCAAAGCTTGCAACGTTCTCTATTCCTTCCTCCACCTTGGCAACTTGTTCTTCCAAGGCTGCAAACTCTTAATGGTCCGCTTAGTTTAGGGAATTCTGGTTTACAGTGGCTAACTTGGCCCACAGTTTGCGTAGCTCATCTTTGTAAGACATTATTATAGATTCTGCAACTCAACTACCCCTGTAGTGAGCACCAACTTGTAAAAATTTACTTAAGTTGGGTTATTATCAGCAACAACCCTAGTAACCTTTTTACTGCACAGGTTTGGTTTCCTCATGCACTTCATCGCGTTGTATAGTAGAATGAATTATAATTTGATAATAGTATAGAGAATATTATCCATAGTTGAGTATAAACTATATTTTGGCCCAACGCTCGGCCAGTATTCCTGATTAAATACTTGTGATGTCATACTCATAGGAATTTGTTCCCTTCCTCTTTTCCACCCTATCTTTGCTGAGATACCCCGGTGACAGTCTCTTCAGTCCAACACCCAGTTGGCAGCTATCCCCAATTGTGAGTCCTTCTTCTCTAGATCCCCACTTGGATCTTTACTCTGCTCTCTAAGAGTCTTCCAATTATTGCACACAGAAATATCCTTGAGAAAGAACAGCACAGTGGAAGCTGATCATAGTTTAACTATATACTAAATGGATAAATTAGAGCTAAATAACTTTTATATTTGACTAACTGTTATCTGACCTTTGACTTTTGACTTTTTTATTATAGTGAATCCTAGGGAATATATATATTGGGGAGTTCAGGTGTCTAACCCTCAGTTGACACCTTTTTGATGAAACGGCAGCCGTTGCCATTGAATCACCCATCCTTGTCTTAGCAGCGATGGTCTTCCCCATCCTGGCTAGGATTCCGTCATTAGACATCCTTGAGACCTAAAATGGAAAGATTCAGAAAACGTGTCCCTAACGTTTTTTCCTTGATCCAGGTGAACCAACCAATTTGGCTAACGACCTACTTAGGTAATGGGACTTATTACCCATTATGGCAGGTCACTCACTGACCAATTGATTCGCTAGTTGCAGGTGGCATCATTCACCTTGCAACTTGCTATTCATCCCAATCAGTCAGTGATGAAACCCAACTGATCCCAATAAGTACACCTGATAGTTAATCACTATTAGATGCCCCTATTTCAAAGGCAACTCCGCCCAATGAGATCTTGAGTATTCATCTGGATTGATCTCCAATGGATACGACCAGGCGCATATCCCAAAATTCCCCAAATATAGTTACTCTAAAACTCGGGCCAACCAATTTCCAATTCACTTCGCCTTAGGGAATTTTCCCTAGCAATAACCGGTAATCTAGAAGGCTGAGAATATGGGCAAAAATACTAACACTAGGCTTTTGTCATGAGGTTTAAGCTGATAAATGATCCGCCGTTTTCCAGAGAGTTATAAAGCACACGTTAGGTGACTTCCACTTTACATTTACAGTGGCGTATAATGATGACATCATGGTCTATTCCACTACACCAGAGCAAAATGAGTGGATTTTATGCAGTGGTGGCCACCTTGCGATGTGCAGTCCTGCATGTGATACCATCAAGACTTAAATTTCTCAAAGATGAAGTGCAATTTCTTGGTAACTTGGTACTTAAAAAATGTCACGCTAGTGCTCCATTCAAACTGAAAGTGATTTGAACGTGAGAAACGCCCACCACCCAGAAGCAGCTCTTTAGTTTTCTGGGATCTATCACTTTTTAAAAATTCTCAAGAGCAATCTTGGAACTAGCCGCCCCTCTCACCCATTAACGGTCAAAAACGCGCCATTCATCTGGATGGCTGAATGCCAGCAGTTTTTGAAGCCATCAAAGAAGTTTTTACCTTAGTTCCAGCTCTATGATATGAAAATGAAGATCAACCGTTTGTTTTTGCATGTGATGCTCTTTCACAGCCATGGGGGTATTATTATCACAGGATCATGATGGCCAAGAACATCTGGTGTCATAATTATCTAGGAAAATTATGGGCGCTGAACAATTGTTGATAATATATATGATAAAGAGCTGGATGCGGTGGCAAGGGCAATGATGCACTGTTAGTACTTGCTACAGGGATCAAAGCACATAGTGATACAACTTAGAAAACGAAACACTTTTATTATTATTGCAAGCTGCAGAAATTAGCACACAGATAGACTAGAACACATTATCACCTGCACAACTTTAACTTTAAAATGAGTTTTTAAATGGCCTACACACATATTGCTTGGCATACTGATCAGGAGCCTGGGAGTTGAGTCTGATTCTATAGAAGGAATAGATTATTTGTGGTGACTATCTCAGAACAACTATTGCCTGAGTCATCAGCAGAATTAGCAAATATTACCACAATCCCAGCCCCACAACATCCACAACTGCGCTCCCCATGGTCATAATTGAACCCTACAATAACATCACAGGCCTTATGCAATGGGACACTCTTAACCAAACCCAACAATCAGCGCCAATGCTTCCTCCTGGACACAGTAATAGAGGCTCAATTAGAAACTACTACAGGATAAGTACTATGGACTAAATACTGGCTTGGAAAAGCCCCAAGTTGGTATCTTAAAAAAGGTATAGAGTGATTTATTCAAGATCAGTTATGGGTACACAAAAGCTTACGTTCCTGAGTCATAAAGGAAAATAGGATCCGCTGATAATGGAACACCCCAAACTGAAGAAGCTACTAGCCTGATAAAAAGAGAATATGACTGTAAAGGATAGACAAAAGATGTTCCAGTTTGGATTGAAACGTTGTCTAGCCTGTTCGTGATCCAAATATGACAGAAAGGGAGAAATGGCTTTTAAATCCACTGAAACAATAGCGGGACTGTGAACGTCAGTATCAGTCAACTTTATAGTCTGTCTGCTCACTTCAATAGGGTTTGGCAAGATCATGGTTGTCATGAACAGATTCATGAAAATTTTTCTGTTTATCCCATGCTTAGCTACAACCACGGTAAAAGACATGGCCTATTTAAATGTGACACAAGTCTTTACCATGTCCAGGGTATCACAAGGGATAATTAGTGATAGATGACCGCAATTTATATCAAAATATGGGCTGCCTTTTGTGAGACACTTCACATCAAACCTTTTCAATCGTCAGCTTATCACCCCCAGTCTGATGGAAAAACTGAGTGGACTAATCAATCACTTGAGCAGTACCTCCGGTGATGCACCTCCGCCTCTCAGGACACATGGAAGGTGACCTGGTCTTAGCCCACTTTTCATACATTAATTCACTGCATGCCTTTACAGTTATGTCGCTGCTGTATGCCAACTTAGGCCTGAATCCTGACTTTACAATTTAATTCCGTGATATGCACAAACATACCTGTGGCGGATGTTTCACAACACACATCCAGAAATACATCAGCATGTGCAGAGGCAATTAAAAAACCCTCCCAGAATGCCAAGCAATTCTCATATTGAAAAACAGAGAGTGGCGCCTTAATATAAGTTGGTGACCTTGTGATGGTGGACAAAAAAATCTTGATCTCAAGGATTCATGCCACAAACTTGCCTGCAAGAGGGTAGGACTGTTACCTATCAGCAAAGTGTTAAATAATGGGTCCTTCTATGTGGACCTACCACTGCACTGCAAAGACAACAAATATTCCCATGAATCAGCGCTGTCACCTTTCAAGGGCGAAAAACCCACAGAAAATGAGCCACTGCTGATAGAGGGAGTACTGGAATTTGAGGTGGAGAGGATCTTGGGTTCAAGAAAGATCAAACGAGGAAATAATTACCTGATAACGAGGTAAGTATAACCCGCCTATGACAAAAGTTGGAAACTGGCCCCCAATAGTATCAATTGCAATGATCTTATCACTGACTTCCATGCACTAACCACACTGCCCCAAAACCCACTGCTACAAAACCTCATTTCATAGGAGCTGTTAAGCTTCCTATTCCACACAAGGACCAAGCTATTGTATGGTCACCAGATAGAGGAGTAGAACATGTCTTTAAGGAAAGTGTAATTAATAATTCCCGCCACACCCAGATAACTAGATCAGTTAGTCTATCCTTTTGATCAAAAGGGGGAACGGTCCCAGCCCTTCTGTCAGAAAAATAAATACTTAGGGCACACCCTTGACAAACGTTGGGTTCCAACAAGGACCATCATCATTGATTTCATAACACGTAAGGAGCAGAAAAGAATGATTTTATTAAAAAAGCTCAAACTGGCTGAAGATTATGTCCAGAAAAATTGAAATATGCAAATTTTTGCGCATAATTGGAAAGATTAAGACTGAAATCCCAACAGGAGTGTCAACACAGAAATCATCCGGCAGAAAACCCTCAGAAAATATAAGAAATTTTTGTTGAGAAAAAAGCGAGGTACACAAGGATTCTGGAACCATGACAAAAGAGAAAAGTTCTGAAGCAGGAACTAGAAAATGTGGCTTCTGCAATGTGCAAGCTGAGCCATGGCACAAAAGTCCCAGCGTTTTAGAGAAGATTTGAGCGACCTGTTATAAGAAATATTCTACAGAGCCCACCCTTCAAAACCCTCTAACTATAAAACCCAGTGCTCTGCTGATGGTAAGGTGCTAGGTTATATCAGTATATCGTTATATATTTAATATATTTCTAATTTCGCCAATTTTACTTCAAGATTACTATATATTTTTACCTATTCTATCTGTACCAAAGGATTAAACTTTTCTTTTCTCATGATCTCACTTTTGAGTGATTTTATAAGTTTAATTTTATTACTGACATCTAGACACGTCAGTTTTTCTAGTTGATGTCCTCAGATCCACCACCTGCTGCTCCAGTGTGGGGCAGCGGAGCTCCACCGCCTAGCGTTTTCTTCACTATGGGAAAATGCATTCGCATGGGCTCAAAAAGACTGTCAAGCTCTAACAGCCATTTTGTCCCCCCATGGGACTTACTGCTCCACCTTGCGCATCCACCCTTCTCAACCCCATCCTCTCGCCCTCCATTGTTCCACAATCTGATTTTGCCTATACTTTTGACTATGGGCGTTTATTCTCGTATGCTGATAAGGCAATTATTAAACTTGCCACCACTGCATTTGCACTAGCCGGCTTTACCAATTTTTGACCATTTAAGGGCTATTTTGACATTGGCTTCCAGATGGAGGAGGACTCTGCAGCAGCGGCTTCTACTCCCCTTATTTACAAAAACACTCCTTTACCAACTACCTGAACTTGCCTCCCTACAAACATCACAATGGTGCCTTTGCGTCCCTCCCTTCCCACCTCCCACTCCAAGTTTTATATGAACAATTGATGGAAGGACTTAAGCTTATAGGATTCAGCCCAACCTCGTCTTCACTGTTCCCTCTGGTGCAGAGCGCCTGGCTGCCCCTCGCGCCACTACCACCATATATCCACACCACCCTGCCATAGCCAAAAAAATCCTCCCTTGATCATATTGCAGCGGCGCCTGGAGTACTTTTTTTGGACTTGTGTGGATAATGGTCATAAAGTATTCCCCTCTGTTTTGGGTTTGACCATTCCAAAAAATCTTGCCCCAAGCCACTTCCTCCAGTGCAGCTTTTTAGCCCAATTCAGAGGATTCTAAATGGGGCGTTTTGTTTCCTCTTCCCACTCAACTTTCTCAGTCAATGTGCCAGAGTGGGAAATTAGCCTTCACCAAATTAGCCACTCACATTACCCCATCCAATTATACCCCCACCAATAAGAGTCAGGATTGGATCAAAATTTGCACCCAAGAAGCCCATTTGCCTTCTACCCACCTGAATTCTATACCCACTATTCTTGTGAACCAAAATCCTTTGGGACCTATTGGTCAAGGTTGATAAATCAGGTAAACTTATCACAATTGAGGAATATATTGAACTCTCGGCCAGGTTGACTACAGATGGGCCAAAATTTACAATTCTGACTTTGACAAAACCACATCACCTAAAAGTTTCACTCCTAAACCCAATGCCGCCCCCTACCAAAGTGACCATTAGCTCACCTTAGCAGCATTACCTCTCCCCATTGCCACAACCTACGCAAAGCAGTGGCCCAATCAGTTTCTCAACATCAAGGGCTGACCACACTCGACTTCCCCATAATTTCCCCAAAGCAGCATGAAGCAAAATCACTATATTGTTTTAAGATTTTATTACCCCTGTCATACATGTGGCAAAACTAAATTTTTTGAAGCATCTGCTAAAACTACCCACCAAAGTATAACCAGTTTTACCCAACTCCTGTTGCCCAAAACAAACTGAACATCATCTAGCTTATTTGTTGAAGCAGTATTCCAAGATGATCTTGAGGAATAGAACTCACTTTTTATCGTTATTTGTCTACACCACGCTGATGCCCCAACGCCCTGGCTCTCCACTTTTGTCCGTTTCTACAACTATTATGATTCTGTCTTGAAGAATATGTCTGTAGAAGGATGCCCAACCCCCAACTCTCTGTTATGGTGGGTTAATGGTATTTTTCTCCCCTCCTGGTTGAAGGTTTTTGTTTTAGTTTTATTGTTCCGTTCATTCATTTGTTTAAATCTTTAGCCCATTGAGTATCGATAATGTCCATCCCCTGGCTGGCGTACCTCTATTAAAATTTAATAGATGTCCCAAATAAATCGCTGAACCAATGGAGTGCCCACACTCATTTATATCAGTAACGATAATGGCCGTCATGTTAGTTATTTTTCTATTGTCTCTCTTAACGTGGAAACCTTTGAAGTCATTCCCTACAAAGTTTCATATGATTTTTAAATTTATTGTGAGGAAGGCTAACCATGGGATGGACACTTCCAAATTTGACCTGAAAGAGACAAAACTTAGTAACTGGGAAGGCACCCCAGAGAAGCGATGCTATCTCTTGTTGCCAGCGGGAACGCCACCTACGAGGAGGGGGAGGGAACGTGTGAAGGGGCCTTAGCCACAATTAAACACGTGTGGAGGAAAGGGTCTGATTTGATGAACCAAACTGGGAACCAGGAGGAGACCAGCTGTCGGCGACGTGGTGGGAGGTATCCAAACATCCACACCTGAAAGTGGTCCACCAAATGAGACCAGAATCTGTGGACAGCTTCTGGGAGGGTGGGGATGGAGCCAGCGATGGCATCCAAGACAATCGTGTGGATAGTCCACATGGAGATTGCGACCACCAGAGCATGGAGGGAGGGTGGAAGAGGGGATACCATGGATATAGCAAACATATCTCTTGACAGACTGAAGGGATGTGTTTGATCCTGGCCCAGCAGACGTTGTACTTCGCGCCATATCACTTTAGAGGTAGGACACTTAACCAGGCGGTGGAACAGAACCATACTGGCCACACACGATGCAGGATGAGTGTAAAGCGTTAGAGCGCTCAGCCGTATGGTACACCCACCTCAGGCAGCACCACACATGGGAACAGATTTGAGGCTGCAACAGATGATGGTGTGCGTATTTCCAGATAGTTTTTTGGGTCTCAATGGAGTAAGGGATGTCCATCATGTCCAGGCAGTCCACCCTGGATAGGACATGGGGCCGTGTGGGGATCACGCCATCTTGGATGGGTAGCCCCTGTATCTCTTGTGTGAACTGAGGAGAGGGGCGGCCTCTCTGGGCTGTGTGTCCGCTAATACGAATTCTCCACTCTGCGCTCCACATGGAGAGGAGGATTCGTTTGTAGTGGGTTTTAGTCCCATGAGGACCTGTGGCCGATGGGTTTGAAGCCAGGTATTTCATCAGGGAGTGAGGGTTCGATGGATTGTTAAGGCCCAAGGCGCGGGAGAAGTTGGAGCGGGCCGCGTGGGACCAGTGTTGGGAGGGGAGCGTAGGGGAGGTGACAGCCGCAATTCAGGTGCCCAGGATCTTGGCAGCATGGGCTTTGAAGTCAAGCAGGACCATGCCTCCATGATGATGAGGGCCAAACATGACCTCTAGCCGTACTGGTGGTGGGCGGCCTGACCAAAGCCATCCTTGCAGCAGGGCATACAAGGATTTGAAAAAGCTTGGGGAGAATGGATGGCGTGGGATCCAAACCAGACTTTAAAGAGGAGCATAGAGTTGGCTAAAACAACCCTGCCAGTAAGGGGGTAGGGTGGGCTCTGCGGGAGGCGATGCGCTTCATCATATTGTCTAGAATATGACTCTCCATTACTGCTGATGCGTACTCACCTGCCTCCACCCACACGCCCAGATGGCGGACCGGCCCTATGGTAGGGCGTGGCGCAAAGGGGAGCACCAGTGGGGTGGTATGGGGTGAGCTGAAAGGGCGAGCACGTGTGCGAGAAGATGGTCTGGGCTGGGCACTGGTCGCTGGGGCCCAGCAGGTTTGATACCGACCAAGGAGGATGGTTTCAGTTTTGGAAGCGTTCAGTGAAGCATTACTTACCCAGGAATACTCCTGGATGAGAGCTTCAAGTGCGCGTGCATCTTTATTATTAGACACCCCAGCCACATAGTCATCTGCAAACGCCATCATCTTGACTGGGGCTTGGCCTGGCACATGGACCCTAGTGATTTGGGCACTCACGTTTCAAATTAGTGGGTCAAGGCTGAAGTTGTATAAGAGTGGGCTAAGGGGGTCCCCTTGTCGCAAGCCCCTTTGAGGGCGGACTACTTCCGTTAGGAAGCCAGGGCCACGTACTGCCATTGTTGCAGATTCCGTGAGCAGCATCACCCAGTTGATGAAGTGAGGGGGTAAGCGGAATTGATGTAGGCAGGCCCTGAGGTATTCCCAGTTTACTCTATCATAGGCCTTCTGTTGGTCCAAGAATACCAGTACCCCAGAGACTGTGGACTGGCATGCATTAGCCACAGAGTGCAAGTTGCCCCAAATCGACCTTCTGGGTATGAAACTAAATTGTTCTGGGGAGATGGTGGCAGATGCTACAATCCCTAAACGGTTAGCCATGATTTTCGTTAAATTTTTTTGTATCCGTGTTGGTTAAAAAAATGGGGCGACAGTTGGCTAAGTCTAGCTTGTCTCCTTTCTTGAAGAGTGTGACAGTGAAGCCTCTTGTCCTCCTAGTAGGAGGCGCATATCCAGAAGGCTCTGATTAAGTGAGGCAAGCAGTAGTGAGGATATATATTGAAGTACTTTTTATAGAATTCATATGAAATGCCATCTGGGCCTGGGCATTTCCGGTTTGGTGCACCGCGGATGGCTGTCCATAATTAATTTGGAGTAATCAAATTCATTATTTCTGGGTATCAGGAAATGGTACGGATGTGGGTTCAGTTGAGAAATTCTGCCACTTCAGCCAGCTGAATTGGATCAGATCGGTATAACTTGGAGTGATACTTTTGTGTTTTGATTGCCACTTTGGCTGGTGTATCCACAATGGAATCATCCAATCTTCACACCTGTGTGCAGGCCACGCTCTGGCATGGTGCGAAATTTTTTTAAAAAATATGCAGTGCACTTGTCACCCTCTGTAATGCGTTTGGCCCTGTACTGAACACAAACCCGATGTTTGTTTTGGCTTTTGAGCGCATTGAGGTGGGTGGCTGCCTCCACCCACTTCCGGCCCCATGCAGGGCTGTATCCTGTGGCTGGGATGTTGGACTCCAGGTGTGCCAACTCTGCCAGAGAGTGTGAGATGATGGCCGATGTGGCTTGTGAGCGTCAGGAGGAGAGGTGGTGAGAGTGGCGGATGTTAGCCTCTTTGAAGGCTGCCCATGTGGAGATGGGGTCCTCACAAAATGGTGTAACAAAATCTTTTGCCAAAGTTGCTGATTCCACCCAAGTAGAAAATCCTGGCGACGCAAGTTTGGGAGGGCGGAGTTTGCACCAATGTGGGGCCTTAGCCACTGTGACAGGTAGGTGGTAGGTTATTGAGACCAGCCGGTGGTCAGAGAATTCAATTTTCATTTTTTGGAAGTGGGAAATGTGAGGTTGAATTTCGCCGGCATAAGGATAAGGCCTATGCGGGTCATGGACCTTTTTTGGCCGTTGTGGATGTGGGGTTGTGTCATGTTTTTGAGCAGTGGGGCTCGCCGCAGCAGCGCATCCATTAACCCAAGGGTGGCCTTTAGAACGCGAAGTTCTACATGACCCTGGGGGGCATAGGATGAGGAAGGCCAACAGTCCGTTGGTGTGTTTAGCCAACAGTTCATATTGCCAACTACAAAAGGGTCTGGGGGTAGCGGGAGGGATTTGACCAATGAGAAAAATTCCTGACATTCTCATGCACAAGTTGGGGCATAGATGTTGATGATAGCATGTGCCACGTCAGCCCACGAGAAAGTGACAATGAGGACTTGGACACTGAGGGAGGATTCTGATGAAAAAATTTGAAAAATTGTTTTTCCAAACTAGCACCCCATAGTGCTCTGACCAAAAGGATAGGGATGGGATGAGCATGGTTTTCCAAGCATTCTCAGAACCTCATGGACAGTGGGACTCCTGGATGGCCAGGATATCCATGGGTAAATTTTTTTGTAAAAAAATCAGTTTCCTAGCCCAGGATGGTGAGGCCTTGAGTCCGGCAATATTCAACGTCCCAAAGTGAAGGTTTCCCCCATTGCACCTTAGGTGCAAGAGGGTGGGCACCTGGGCCCACTAGCCTCATCTAGATCCTTATGGGCCTTCACGGCAGCGCGGGTGTTTGCAGTAACGCTATTGGTAGTTTTGTTGATTTTAGCAGAAAGGTTCGCGTTGGCTTTTGCCTTTGCTTTTTGTTTCCCTGACATTGAACAAATTTTTTGCGGTGTGGATGAGTTTGGTGCACCAACAATTGGGTCAAAAATTTTTTTCAGGTAGGTTGAACCCCAAGTCAGTTTTGACTGGATCTTGGTTGCAAAGATTGGGTGAAATTGAGTTGCCCATCAGATCCTCAGATTGGGTGGCCCAGATGGCATGGGCTTCCTAATCTGATTGGTTGATGGATTCCCAAGTTGCTTCTACCATGAAGGTTTTGATTCCTCCTGGTGTTGAGAGTGTGGGATAGCGGTGGTGACTTTGGCTGCTTCCTTGGCCGCAGCCTTGCGGGCCTGCTTGGCCTTCTTCTTTTCTTGCAGGGAAATAGGCTTTATTAGTAGGTAGCTTCCTTGTGCTCCCCATGGGAAAGCCTCTTTGGTGCTTGCGGTTGGTTTGTAGTGCGCCTCTCCGCTGGCCATGGCCGCCAAGGAGTGCTCTTGGAATGTGATGCCTCCTTGGTGGGGCATGCATGTGCCTTATGGCCAAATGCATCACAGTGGGTGCAGATGGGGGGCGCACTGTCCACAGTTACCCGGAAAGGGTGGGTGGTATGCCCTTCAATATTGATATATGTGGAGTGCGGGATCTGGGTTAGGTCCTTTGCAATCTCCTCAGTTGGGGTCAGAACTGCGATGGCTTTGCCAGTGCACAGGTGTGGCATCAGCATAAAGCATTGCATCTTGAAAGATTGTATTTCGCCATATACGTGAGACCATCTTTCGGGTGCTGCTCCAAAATGGCACATCTTACTGTAGTAGGCAAAAAGTCAAACGTGAGGAGATTCTGGTTGTATTTTGTCCATCTGGTGCGTTTGGTTTTGATGACCCATTGCCCTTTGGGGAGGCCAATCACTACGCGCACTGCAGCAGCTTCACATGCTGCCTCCTTGTTTTTGAAACCGAGGTCCAGCCAACCATGTGACATGGAGTGAGGTGCAACATACACCGCGGTTGAGAAAAAAGTGTGCACATCCCCACAAAATTTTTCCCATAGAGCTGTTTGTTGGATGTCCAGAAACACACAGACTCTGTATTCCACCAACGAGAGTGGTTGGGAGTGTGGCGTGTTGATGTACTGGTTGTATTGCACTTGCCAAGTGAGGATTTCTGGGGATTTAGTTACCGCCAGTTTCTTTATATTTTTTTCCATTCT
Organism: Massospora cicadina; assembly: GCA_022478985.1. NCBI lineage: Eukaryota > Fungi > Entomophthoromycota > Entomophthoromycetes > Entomophthorales > Entomophthoraceae > Massospora > Massospora cicadina. The sequence continues at coordinate 5,806 of JAKSZP010013301.1, read as the reverse complement.
GCCAGTTTCTCCGGGGCGTTTTTGAACATTTGAAGCCGCGGGCCTACCACCTGCTCCTCTTACCTTACTCGGCCAAATGCTCCCTGACATGGGCGCAGACTAATCTCCTCTGTGATATTATCAAACTAGAATCATACTTGAATTGAATAAGTTGCAAAAGTGATTGCAACGAGAGAGAAAAGTAAAAAATTTTCATATGATGCCCCTGTTCAGAAGAATGAATATCCAGATTACCAAGATGAATGGAACAATCAATCATTCAATTTTAATCCGCCACAATTATCATGAAAGAAAACTTTATTTTGGCAGACGCTACTCAGGGGGATAATGTTAGGACGAACCCAACAAAAATTATCAACCCTCAGTATAAAGTGCATGTCCAATAGAGTCAGGAGTGTGGCCTGAATGCAAAAAAAGAATTTCTGATTAATCTGTCACTCAATATATTATTACTGATTATGAAGAAAATGGGAACTCTGATTTGGCGGATGCCACTTGAGGGGAAACTGATGGAAATAAATCCAACGAAACAATTATATCTCAGCATTATCACGCGCATGTCCAAATGAATTAAGAGTACATCCCAAATGCAGATCATAGATGGAAGAACATTCTCCTTTCTCTGACCCAGGCAGTCTGACTTCAATGCATGAATCGTGGTCAAGATTACTACCAACGCTCAACCTAGTTGTTGGGATGAGTGTGGTTCATAGGTCAATACTTTCAACATTTTTTTATGCGTAATTCTTATTTGAATATCATCATAACGGCGATGCCTTGTGGATTGTGGATACTATTGAGGATATTAGAGTATCCCAATGGAAGCAGAGTCTTTCCTTAGCACTTCAGTCCTCTAACAATAAGCTGGCACTCTGCCACTGAGTAATTAGTATGCTTGTGGCTCAGTGCATCCAACTGTTTGTACAGCTCCAAACCCTTCATGAAGGCGGCATGATTCACCATCACCTGAGATACCAATGGCAAATTTGAAACCCTTTCAGACCTCAAAATTGTGAGAAGAGTAATGGTTAGAATCTGGGCATAAGGAATTATCGTTGTCAACTCATGCGTCTCCTCCCCTGTCAGAATCAGGGAAGGGTTGTGGCTCATCAGAGTGGTAAGAATATTTAACACCTCCTTTAAAAACTCATACATAAAATCAAAGTTGAACAAATCACAGAGCGTATGGGCCTTCTGGTACGCCAACTTCTGGGGTTTTTTAGAGTACATCAGGGCCTGTTGATCCAACTGCATGATTACCTTGTATGACGCACCCTGCAGAAGGTTTTCCAGTAAGTAAGTGATCATGTGTAAGTCCCCAGAAATGTCCTCTGGGCGTCAATCAGGCCATTTTCCTGTTCCCAAGCAAGAAGATACAAAAGAGGATGGCTGTACCCCTCGTTACTCAGGGCGATCTCGCCCACATGGTAGATGAGCGCTAGGTAACAGCTCTTCCACTTCAGATCCTTTCCCCAGTACCCACACTCACCTCCGCAGAACTGTTATGGGAAATTAGTGAAATCTGCACCGAGATTGCCAAAATTAAATTGATTGGTACAAATTTGAGTGGCAATCAGCCTGATGTTTGGATTTCAAATGGTTGAAAAGAGATGAGGACTGATCTATCAGCGAGTATCCCTGATAGTTTTGATTCAGCCAACATGACGATCAAAAAAATCACTAACCTCCCAAAATTGTTGGGGATCATCCTCAATGGGTAGGTAACAGCATTGGACACCATCGATGAGGGTTCAAAGCTCCCTGCTGGCAAATTAGGCATTGAGTCTGATGCAACACTTCTGACCAAACAAATGGCCAGTGACCATGTATGGGCAGGTGGGAGTCCCAACCCATACCCAACCAAATGGTCCCACCCCTATGTGAGTGTCCTTGGGGGATTCCCACTGCTCATTGGGTCAAACGCCATTGTGCCAACCATTGGAAATGTAGATGAGCCTTGGTTTGGATGTTTTAGGTCAAACTAACAGTGACAGTGTGCTGCCAAATTCTTCAATTTTGGTTCCCAGTAAACTTATCTGCCCCATTCCCAAATAATTTGCCGTTAAGGTCAAAAAAGAGGCCCTGATCCCAGCTTGTCCCCGCACCAATTGTCCACTATTTAAGCAGTTACATTGCACTGAGAAAATTGTTGGTTGATTTTCTTCCGTTTCCTTTGCAAATAAAATTTTGCCCCCAAAAATCAATCAATTTTTATTTAGTTTATTTCCTTCTGGCCGCATCCCTGATAGCTTTTCCCTGGTGGCCCATCAATCCATACACCAGATGGGCTCTACCAATGCTCATGGTCACTATGGCCCCCACCGTCATAGATTGGATTCAGTGAGCCAGATACTTCTAGCAATTTAACCCTTCTGTCATGAACTTTTGACAACAGTATAGTGGGATTTTGTGGCCTTAAGTCCACTATCTTCAAGCAAAAATCCGCCTCCTTGTCTCCCCAGTCAAATCAACCCCGTATACTAGTGAACTTATTGAAACTATTCCTGTGACTCCGCCCCCTTCAGTAAGACCTCCAGGAACTGGGGCGGGTTCAATTTGGTTTTTCCTCAGGTTTATATACACTGTTGTTTTACACCAACGATTTGTCATTTCCCGATGCCCAGCTCCATACAACGTCATTTGGTCAGCAATGCTTCTGGAATTCTGGCTTGCTTTTTGGGTGCTTACGCATCCTGACTGTCAGGCCGGTCTAAACTTCTTTTGCCATTTCCATGACATCATGTTTCAGCTACCAAATTCTTGTCATAAATGACTAAAGACTTCTTGAATGAAGTTTTTTGTGCAAAAATATGTGACTGGGTGCTACATCTTCATACACTTAAAGCAGCACTGCCCCCACAGCGGCCAACAAGGTGGAGCACACTACAATAAAGCTTAGTGGTATTACACGTCAAAGAATAAGTGGTGCCATGAACACCTCCTTGATGGAATAAAACGCCTGTTGGCACTCCTCCAGCCATCAGAATGAAAAATATTTCCACGTCAAGGGATGAAGCGGGCAGCCAGTTGTGAGAGGGTGGAGGAGAAATTTTAAAAAATTATTATATCAGATAACTCTGTAACTGCTTCTGGGTGGTAGGTGTGGGCCATGTTAGGATTGCCTCAGGATTGCTGGGTAAAATTTCGTAGCCATCCAACAGGTCCAGGTTACCTAAAAAGGTAACCTCCTTCCAAAAAACTCACACTTAGAGGTTTTACATAGATTCATCCTTGTGCAACTCAACCAACGCCGCCTCCAGGTCCTTCTCATGCTGCTCAGGAGAAGGGGAATGAACGAGAAACATCTTTGGTATATGCCACCATGCTGGTGAACCAAAGGTCGCCAAGCACATCATTGATCATCTTCTATAACGTGGCTAAGGCATTTTACAAGTTGAAAGGTATCACGCGGAACTTTAAGATCCCTATCTTGGTATGAACTTCCTTAAGTTACTCTTGAACTTCCGCCACCCAGATCTGGTTGAACACATTTATGAAAACAAGTTTTGAAACACTCGGGATTTTGCAATTTCCTGGCTAATCAATTGCTAGATAAAAAGGGATAAAGATTTTGGAACAATATAATTTTATTGTTATAATCCACGCAGGGGTGCAACGTGCCGCCAGACTTTTGAGTAAAAACTATGGGAGAAGCTATTGGTGAGGTGGCATTAAACACTCACCCTTTTGTGAACATGTCATTTAACCACATCTCCAGGGCCTTGTCTTCTTTTTCTGTATAAGAGGGCAAAGAACAATTGATATTAATTAAATTTACTATCAGGCAGAAGGCCAGATCATTCTTGCAGTGAGATGGAAGATGGATGACCTTTTCCATATAAAAAAATGTCCTGATACTAGGCCAAGCTAGAAGAAAAAATCCGCCAGCATTGCTTTGGGGAAGGAGATGAAACAATCAAACCCACTGCTCCAACAGGGGAAAAGGTAAGTTTTAGCAGAAATTTTTCACATACATGCAGATTTGTGAATGACAAAATGTTGGTTTTATGTCAATATTAATCCGTTGCCACCACCACTCAACCCTAATAATATTGGGGAACAACAAGTCCACCACAGCGGTGAACTGATCACAGAAATTATACCCATGCACTGATAATGGTATGTGATATCTCATCGCACAATACGTCATCAAGGCCAAGGATACACTCAATACTGAGGACCTAATGAAAAGAACCAAATTTCATATCCTGGGCAACCTTAAAGATCATAAAGTTCCTGGATGCTCTCATGTCCAAGAATTTCTCCACAGATACCATATGAGAGCCCACCTGGATCCTATCAGTTGACAAAATATATTCCTGATCTCAATTACCAGACACCTTGAGAAAGTTATCCACGGGTAAAGAGTATTTGTCAGACTATCCCCTGGGGCACTCTCAAAAAATAAATCGTGGTTCCAGATACATAGCCACTTCCACCTCCTTCAGTTGTCCAGTAATCAACAAAGGCACCAAGGGATTCACATACATTGTCTCTCCCAGAGAGTCCGAATAATCTGCTAAAATACTCTTACCTAAGCGTAGAACAGTGGGTCAGGGAGGTGAAAAAGTTTCCGCAGGGACAAAAAAAACTATACGCTTGCAATCATTACAAGATGTGTGGGACATAAAGAGCAATAGGGACACAACTTTGCTGCATATAGCATGGAAAAAACCTCATTTCTGTTTGGTTTAAGAGATATACCCTAATTACAGTAATAAACTATGATTGAAATAATGGTTCATCCATTCATGACCCAAAACCAACACAGCACCTCTCTTAAAGAGAAGGGTGGAGAATGAATAAAAATGGGGTCGCTTCTTTATGTCATGGAGCGTCCAGATGTTAATAATATTATCATGGAACTCTGAGTGGGTGAACACACAGAACACCAGATAGAATACCTCAGGTGAAGCCATCTATACTGATGGATGGAACAAGAAGAAAGCAGATGTGATAACTAGCTAGGAATTTTCAAAATTGGAAATCACCGCCATTAAATATTTAAAAGAACTCTTAAATTCACTAATAAATTTTGGTTATATAATTTTAATATAAACTTAGATGATGGAAAGGAAAAATTGGAGCGATAGTAGTATCTGTTGAGGTGTTAAGTTCAGGACTGCTTTGATGGTAGCTCACTTCTGCTCCCTGATTTCAACTGCACAGATTTTTGACCACTTGCATTGATTGACTGAAAATTGATAAAATAAGGCAATAATAGTATGTAGCTTATTATTAAAGTTGATTGCCCAAAAGCCACGTTAAGTAAAGTTTCCAACGCTATCTAGGTGCTTCTTCCTCTTTAAGATATGTTTCAACTGGTAGAGAACAATTCCAATTCTCTTCATGAAGAGCAAAGCGGAGATTTGATAACAATAGCCTAAGGTTATCTGATCATTGCACTCTTAGCCCAAGTGTAAGCTATATAAACAATGTTTAAACAACTAAGCTATTATAAGTTCTTATCAGCTTTTATTAGGAGTTTATTAAGGGTATATTAAGGGTTTCCATAAAATTATTGGCGCACAGCTTTTCAGCTGTTTACTGGGATCAATTAATTGTTCCCCTAAATTATATTGACCCTCAAGTTTTATGCACCAAATCTTGGCGGGTATCTCTGCCTTAATTTTCTTAGTTAACGTTATCCTCAGTGTTAGGCAACTTATTTATTGGTGTCAGGAACTCAATATAAATTGATTCAGGTTGTGTTGATTGATGATTTTAAATTTGACATAAGCATTAGAAAGCTAAGGTTGTTTCCAATGACTCCCACATATGTTCGCACTGAACAATTCCCATAATA